>VDFB02120609.1:0-46747 GCA_007258455.2 Sequoia sempervirens | reverse complement strand
ATCCTATACGAATTATGGAAAATTTCCATCCAATTGAATTTAAAGTGGAATTTCATGATTGAAGTTATTGATTGTGAATTTTCCACTTGTATCTGCACTTGTGTCCTTTAATCTCACTATCACACTTATATGTTTTCTACTTGCATCTACACTTGCGAGAAACTTGGGGTCATTCAAACCTTGTAGACGTATTAGTTGCATTCACACTTACAAGATTCTAGCGTGCTATTGTACTTTTACATCTTTGTAATAATTCAACTGTTGTAATCACTTAGATTTAATTTGATACAACTTCCTAATTTATTGTTCAAGATAAATGGATATTGATACATGCATGAGGGGTTAGCCATCAAGGAGGGAGATGGTTTTCCATTAAAGAAGGTGATAGAGATAGAGGAATTCCATGAGGAGGAGACCAACTTGTATGTGAGGAGTGCATAATGTGATGTAATGTCTTGAAGTGAATTTTGTCTTCTAGCATATTTTATTCATATAAGTATTTAATAAATAATATAGCTTTAATTTTTGTGATCTTGTTGTGCTAATATTTATGTGGATTGTGTGATTGGGTGGTTTGATAAGACCCCCTTAGTCATGATTGCATTAGATGGTATCAAAGCATAGTTTTCTTAGTAGGAATGTGTCAAGGTGGATATTTCCAACTAGGAGGCATTGAGATTGACATAATGAATATGGTGAAGTGTGTCAAAGGATATAAGTGCTAGGTTGTTGGAAAACACATGATGAGCTGAGTGTGTTGCAAAGGCATGAGAGATGGAAGTGTGGTGTTTGTCCTCCAACATGAACTAAAGCTAGGTAAAAGGTGCAAGGGTTTCCTCCATAGTGGAAGTGGGTAGAGGAAGCACATAGGGAATCTTCTATAAGTTCCTGTTAGGTAGAAGAGAGGTGAGTGTATGTGCATTTTCTACAATAATCCTCAAACTAGAAAGTAGAGTGAACTAGTGGGTTATCCTCTAGCAAAGATTGAGGTCACATAGAGGTGCATAAAGAGAAGCGTGTCTTCCTAAAATCTTGGTTGGGTAGAGGATCTAGGCTAGGTGTAAGTTTTTTATGTAGGTATTAAGAGGACCTGTAATTGTTAAAAGAGACTTATGAGTTAGTGTGTACTTAGGGTGTGTGTAAGAGAAGGTTTTTGTGTACTACAAAGGTTGTAGATTGAGATATTGCATGAAGTGGTTGAGGATGGTATATAGAAAGAGAATGAGCCTACTCAAGGGAAGGGTGGTGGGAAGTTCAACTTTGGTAATAAGAGAAAGAATGTAAAAGATTAAAATTGATGAGATGAGGAGTATGCTAAAAGGTTTGAAGGGGATAGAGTAGCAGTGGAGAAGAGAAGAGGAGTAGAGCAAAAGATGGGTAAGAGTTATCCCCCTCCTATTTTTGAGAATAATTTGGTTGTATGTGAAAAAGTAGAAGAATAATATATTGTAGTAGTAGAGACAAGTCTTTTGGAAGACATGGGAGAAGTGAAGACATATTTTTTATAAGAAGGTGGTGTTGTGGTAGAGATAGACGATGGGAGAAGAGGATATGTTACAATAGAGAGGGGAGAGAATGTTGTAGTAGTGATAGAAGAGAAGAATGATATTGTAGAATTTTTTGAATGTCTTTTGGAGGATATGAAGATGTTGAAAAGTGTAGAGAAGTAGAGTATAGAGAGGTTGGTTTGGAAGAAAAGGATAGTAGAGGAAGAGAAGATGATATACATTGCAATAGAGGATGTTGACAGAGAGATTTGTGTAGATAAGGAAGAGGAAATTATAGATAAGAGTGAGGAACAAATAAAATAATTTTGGTGAAGGTTAGGCTATGGTGGGTTAAATCCCATGAGGAAGAGGAGAGGAGTTGAGAAAAGTGACAAGAGGAGGAGAGTTGATAGGATAAGTTTTTGGAGGAGGCTAGGCTATAGTGGACATGGGTCCATGAGGGGAAAGAGGAGATAAGAAAACACTTGGTGGAGGATGGCTTGTGTCCCAACCAAATGTTGGAAGAGGTGAAGGAAGAAAGCTCATGATGAACCTGTTGTAGTGATGGGGTCTACAATATGTTGCTTACAATCTAGAAGAGTAGTTCTACTACCTAACCCCATTTTGTGAGCCCAATCTCAAAAAAAATTCTAGCTTGAGTGTCTGAGGTAGGATTATCCTAGGTGCAAGGTAAATCTTGCATCAACCAAAAAAATTCAAGTTTCAGTTAAATTTTTGTTGTGTTTCCTTTGGTTTTTGGTAGATGCTTGAAAATATAGAGACAATTTGGGAAAATTGAAAGCATTACCTTGTGTAGGAGCATAATGGGTATCTATAGTTTAGATTTGGTGAAATTTGGATAGAAAACATGCAAGTTATGGTCTTTGGAGTTTTCAACCCACTACCAAAAAATTGTGAAGATTTACATGTGAATCAAATGGTTGCAATATTTGAGAATAATATGGGTTTCAAGTTTTTGTGTCACAATTGAACCTTTAGAAAAAATACTAAGTGAATCAAAACTATGTTTCATTCAGATATTTGGTCAGTTCTGATAGATTTTCCCATATTTTAAGAAAAGTAACATCATCCAACCTTGCAAAGATTACAGGTGCATTTGGACTTGCAAGAAATTTCTAATGAACAACACCTTTCATTTGGAGCCTATTCTGATGAGTTTTTCTATCTTGTGGGAATTCAGTGTCTAAGTGGTTTGTGAGGATTACATATGCATCAGTATGTTTGTGGGAAATTTAGTGCCATCTATCTTTTGTAGGAATTTTATGTGCATCTGAATGTTCATGGGAATGTTAGCACCATCAACAAATGACACAAAAAAGGCACAATGGAAGAAAAGAAACAAAAAAGGGTCCCACATTTTGACAAAAAAGGGGGTCCTTGTTTTGACAAAAAAGGGGGTCCTTATTTTGACAAAAAAGGGGGTTCTTGTTTTAACCAAAAAAGGGGGTCCCCATTTTAACAAGTCAAAACAGGGTTTGGGTGTAGGGCACAATAATAACAAAGTGCTACATGAATTCAAAGAGAATTTTTATTGATTTAACATAGTTAAAGGATTAATATAATCTTTAAGTTTTATTGGGTGTGGAGGTTTTCCCATAATGGTTTCTCCATGTGTATTTATGGTTTACATTTTATTTGTGGTTATTTTTATCATCTATCTTTGTTTATCAATTTGAATGCATAAATTTCAGCATACTTTCACTATTATGTAATATATTTTTTATCAATTTCATATTAGAGCCATAATTAGATTGATAAGAGAGAGTGATGTCCATCTTTGAGTGTGTGATTGTGTTTTTTCTATAGTGGGAGCATGTTGTGTTTTTTTGCATTTTAATATTTTGGGTGGTGGAAAACATGTCTAGCCCATATTGGTTAGATATTGAAAAGTTCAATGGTAAATGTTTTAATGTTTATATGAGCACTAAAGATGAGGGATCTTTTAGAAGAAATAGATAAACGTATTTTTGTACAAAATAGAAAGAAACCAGACAATCTATAGAAATAAGAATGGATAAAAGTAGATAATAAAAAAATCACGTGGCACCACTTATTTATATTTATCAAATTTTATGTTATTGAATCTTTCTAGTGAGACTATTGAATATAAGTTATAGAATAGAATAGGATAGATTATTCAAACTAAAAGTCTCATTAATAAGTTATTCATGAAAAGAAAATTTTATTTATAAAAAATGAAGGATGGGGACTTAGTTGTAATATATTTGAAAATTAGTTACAATTAATCTAATCTTGAGTGAGTTAGGCTTAGTTAATGTGAAAATAGAGGAAGATGATAAGTGTATTTTACTTTTATGTTCATTTCTTGAATCTTTGGATAATCTTATTCTTGTACTAGGTGGTTCTTTGACATACCTAAATTCAGATGCCCTTTTCCAACTTTTATATAGAGGAAATGAGGATAGAAACTTTAGAATATTTTAAGGAAGCATTGCATGTGTAGAGGAGATCTAAAGAGATAGGTAAATAAAAGAAGAAGGGTGATAAGGACAAGTCTAAGAATAGATCTAAGTAAAAGGGAAAATCTAAGAGATATAGTAAGAGAAGATTAAGGTGTTAGAACTATGGCTTCTCCATAGATATATCCTCTAATGATGAAGTTGTTGATATTTTTATTATTTCTACTAACACGATTTATAATGACTCCTAGTTGATAGGTTCAAACACATCCTACTACATGAACCCTCACAACTAGTATTTTTTAGCATATTTAGGTTATGATGGTGGGGGATTTTTCTTTGAGGATAACACCACATAAAACGTTTTGGCATGAGGGGAGGTAAAATTGATTTTTAACAAGAGAAGGTTGAAAACACTCAATAATATATTTCATATCCCTAGCTTAGCTAGAAATTTGATTTCTATATCTAAAATGGATAATTCAAGGGTGCATGATAATTTTAAGAAGTGTGGTTAGAGTTTGAGTAGAGGGAATTTGTAGTCTAGAGGCATTCAATGTAGCACCCTATTTAATATAGAAGAATCTACTTTTTGTAGCTATGTTAATATAATTGATAACTCTATATTTTGTAAATTACATGGTGCCACATGATGGGTCACATTGATGAGAAGGATCTAAAATCCTCATAAATAAGAAGATGTTCAATGGTTTTTTTTTCAATGTGTTGAATCTTATTTTTATGAACATTATGTGTATGGAAAAAATAGAGTGTTTCATTTAAATTTGGTAATACTAGAGATATACAATTTTTGAAGATTATTCATAATAATGTGTTAGGGATTGTCAATATGCCTTCAATTATAACATCTAACTATTATGTTTCCTTTATTGATTATTAGCTAGAAACACATAGGCTTACTTTCTAAAGGAAATTTCTACTATATTTTTTTAGTTAAAAAGTGTTTAAAAGACTTGTTTAGAGATATAAAATTAGAAAAGTATTTTTTTAGGAATGGATAATGGTGTTGCATTTTTATCAATGTATTTTAATTATTATTGTAGACATGTAAGAATTGTAGATAGAAAAAAATCAATTTACTCCACTAATAAATAGAGTGGAAGAAGAGATGAAATAAATTTTAATAGATAGAGCAAGAAGCATGTTAAGTAGTGCTAGTCCTTAACATTTTTTTTGGGCTAAAAAAATTCACACTACTATCTTGGTTGATAAAAAACCTTACAAGGTATGGATAGGTAAATTAACATCAATTTATCATTTTAGTGTTCTTGGAATTGAGGCATATGCTCACATTCCTAAGGAAAAATGTTCTAAATTTATTTTTAGGGATAATAATTTTGTTTTTGTGGGTTTTGGAGATAATGTTAAGAGTTATAAGGTCTATCATCTTGTATAAATAAAAAAATTATATATTAGGAGTGTTATTTTTTAGAGATCCTAGGGATTTTACATATGATGAGCAATATCATGAGAAGCCTAAAAACATAGTGCATTTTGATATTTAGCATAATAAAAAGTAAAATGTGTGGATAAAACAACAATAAGATGAATAGAATTAGGAAGGACAAGGTTCATATTCAAGTTCTAGTAAGGAATTATAGGAGCCTCTTGTGACACCCCTTAGAAGGTCCATAAGGAAATGTAATCTAATTGAAAGATATAGTCATTATTATAGTTGTGTTTTTATTTATTTATGATGTACTATAGTCTTAGATTTGAGAAGGAATCCTTTTCTGTTGATGAGAATGAGTCTTAGTTAGAGGCCATAAAAGATGAAATAAAGACATTGGAAAATGTGACATATGAAATATAGTTAAGTTACTTGATGGGAGGAAATCTATTGCATATAAATGGGTATTTTAAAAATAAATTCAATGCAAATAGTAAGTTGGAGTGGTATAAGGCCTAGTTTGTTAAGTAATTATCAAGTTGCTCAAACCATTTCCTGTATAACCTTATGAGATAAAATTATGTATACAAGTTAAATAAAATCATGATGAAAAGATTAAAAATGTACCAAAATATTAACAATATATACCTTAGAAAAACCTTCAAGTGGGAAAAACCTAGCCTCCAAAAGCATCCACTCTCAATATATTATTTATTAATGAAAAATTATAATACACTTACAAAGAATCAATAAATAATTCTTAAAAATCAAGATCATCTAATGCATCCTCCATGTATGCAAGCATGTAACCACACATATCATTCCATGATTCAAATATGAATTCAATAAGAAATATCAATAAAAATGATAGTGCACTCAACCAACCAACTAGCTAATGCAAAATACCAAAAATATTATTTATTTTATAGATACAAGATCACACGAAACAACTAAGTGGTAGAGGTAAAACCATGTGCCTCAAAATCATGAGAGAACAAAACTATTGACCCAAAAAAAAAAAATTTGGTAGTAGGTTTTCTTGATATTAAATATTTTTTCAATGTGCAAAACATAAAAAGTAAGAATCCATAACTATATCACACTTTTAGTCGCAATATTTCACCCTAAACAATTTCAAGTGAAACCATTTAACTCAAAACTAGCTGGTATTTATGTGACACAAAGAGTTTTGGATGAAACTATTTCACCCAAAACTATTAAATATCTATAATTTAATTTAAAACTTGGGCAAGGTTGAATTTACATGCATTGTTTTGAACACTTTCGGGTGAAAGTGTTTAGGTCAAAACCCTTTCACATAAAAACTATCTATGTGATAGCCTTTGTGGTAACCTAACCCTTATTTTAGGAAAAAATGAACAAAATTCACCTTCAACTCTAGATTTCTCCATTCAAGGGTACTTTAATGAAAATAGTAGAGTCTAGAATCCCAAAAATAAATATTCTGATTAGTACTATTAAGATTGAGGCTAATTACAAAAATTAAAATATGTATATATATATATATATATATATATATATATATATATATATATATATATATATATATATATATATATATATCGAAAAAGTATGGTGTACTAGAGGATATAATATTCTCTAAGAGAGTATAATTCTTTAAATGATACAGAATTCAAACTAAAGTTGGAGTGCCATGAAATAATGACATTTGGATAAGTTCAACTTTACAAATTATTATAAAAAATTAAGAGATTTCTTTTTCTTTTCTTATGCATTGGATTTTCAAGTTATCAATGTGGATGAAAATCAAAGAACAAAATGTTTTCTCTTCTTTTTGTGACATCCCATTGACCTTACCTTTTTCAGAAAAAAAGAAAACAAAATTATTCTCTTGAATTTATAAAAAATATATCCAACTAACTTTTTAAAAATTTATTAACATAAATTACATTAATAGTTTTGCAACTTATCAATTTATATCATTTTATAATTCAAAACATAAACATCAATTTTAGGCAATCCAATTTAAATATATTTGCGTTAATCATTTCCTTTATAAAGAGTGACATAATTGTGAACTTTTAGCATAAAATATATCTAACCAATATTACATACAAATTTGCAAGTGGACCCAAATAAATATCTATTTTAGATAATTAAAATATTTTTTCTTATACAAAGTGTACAACACCCTTTATGTAACATTCTCCTAATTATTGTATATATTACATAAGGATCAATTGATGAGATACATCATTATAGTCATCCATGAAACCACATGAATTTCTAACATGTTCTCATGCTCCATCAAGATACTTGCAATAACATCTAACATGACTAGCATCTAAAGAAACCAATCTAATCTTCCAACATGCCACATATGGAAGAAAAGGAACAAGCCAGGTGATGATGCAACAATCCAAAGAACACAAACATGAAATCCAAGTGACAATAAAGGCTCCCAACCATTGTCAAGACACCATCAAAATTAACAACCACATCAATTGCTAATACATATAATCATTCATACCTCTAAGATATCCAAATGTCAATAGATCTTATGCCAACAATTATCCAACCCATAAAATATAATCACAAGCTCTATGTATAAAACATGTCAATTAAGAATATGCACATCTATGAAATCCCATTGGATGGGTAATATCAAATATAAAATAAGATCAAGGAATACAAAGTTTACCAGCTAACCCTCATATCAAAGTGTGGCTAATAATCATACCATATAGTAATAAAGAAAAATCACAATGATCCACTCATATAATAAAATCTATTGCATACTCTCTGATAATAAGTCACCATAACTTTCCCAATTCCATCACACTAAACCATGTGAACATGAACTTCCAAGGAATAGCCATAGATCAAATTGAAAAAACTTATAAATCATATCACACAACATGTCATTTTACCAATACCTCATGTTGATGTCTAAAATTGACGTTCTTGAAAACCTCCTAGGAAATTTCACAAACACGAGACCAAATTGTAGTTTGTCGAATGGCCTTTAGGATTTTAGAAGCCAATTCTTCAAATTTGTAGGAGAATAGGGAAAAAGGAAATACAAAACAAATCTACGTGAAACTTCTCTAAGGCAATACACCACAATGTCTTGTGGTTCACTTTTAACAATGCATAATGTAGTTTAATCTTATGAAACATTCATAAAGATTTAGAGTAAATACATGATTCAAATCCCATAACATAAATGCAAAGCTAAACAGTACAAAAGAACAAATTAGAAATAACAAATAATAATTGATTCCACAATATTAGACACAGAAAACCACATCCTCTTCATTGATGGGGGGAGAACAAAATACAAAGGCCACTAGGCCACAATTTAAGATCTTCAATCCTTCTCGTGAGGGGCACTTGTTAAGGTCTAATAAAAGTAAAAATTATTGTTATTTTCTATTAAAAGGTTGGACTATTACAACTTCTTCTCTGATCTTTTCAAAATTGTGAATCTCTATTATACGATAGAACCTCATAATATATAGGCCCCATATTTCTAACTTTGGAGGTTACAACTTGTAACAAAAATACACCTAGAAGGCTTGACCTATTTCTCCATCATGATACTATTGTAACTACCCAACCGTTGGAAACAAGCAACACTGAGAGGGGGGTGAATCAATGTTCTACAAAAATTAACTTTATTATTCTGATCATTAACCCATTTAAAACATTCAACTAAAAGTAATATGCAAAAATAGAAAGAAAATAACCACAACACCATAACAAAATGATTTTTACATGGAAACCCTGTTAGGGGAAAAACCACAGTGGATGGCCAATCCACAATATAATCTGTGTATACTCAAAAAGTTTACAATATGGGAATGCACTTGCATTCAGTCTCACTGCCTAGAGCTCACTGCTCAAAATAGGAAGGCACACTGCCTTACAAGGATTTGGATTAGATCCAAGAGAATGAAATAAGAGAATAGCAACTAAAAATGCTTGATTACAGTTCCAGTTAGGCTTAGTAGTCAATCTTTTGTCCTTCTGATTGATTCTAGACTTCTTCTCTGCTCTGCTCTGGCTCTCACCACAAAATATTTATTTGCAAAGTGAAATTGTGCATCAAATCGCTCAATTACCCTTTTGGTATTCACAATACACATCAGCACTCCATACATACATATCAAAATGATATAATAGATCATTTACATATATTTGCAATTAGCAATTTAATCGCAACAAGTTGGCTCCAATAGAACTTAAGAATATTTGGAACTGTCGGCTCAAATCATGGGTTATATTCAATACGCATCAACAATGATTGGACACAACTTAAAGCTCAGACCAAAATCAAGATTATCAAAAAAAAACATTTGAATAAACGATCCTCAAATATCTGTGACATGTTATAACACCTGGGTCGGCTACAAAACACTGATGAACAAAAAATATCCAACCAGATCTCCAAACTTACACACAACATGATACGAGGCACTAAGATTTTTGGATAACACAAGAAATGTACTAATAGACCTCCCATGAGATCCACAATGCAAAATAACAACATAAAATCTGCAAGTGAATCGAGGAACACAAAACTATTGGATGCTTTGTTCTTCCTTGACTATCTTCAATATGTCTATTGGTATGAGGAAATGATGTCATGCGGATCCAAACACTAACAAGGGTTGCCATCATTGACAACACCAAAAATATTTTGCAGGGTCTCTTGCCAACAATCTTCCCCTTTGGCATTAATGGCAACACTTAGTGAAAAATGACTAAGTGTCAGATCAAAACCAACATGAATTACACTGCTACTTCAAACCTTCAAAAAGATTCTTCAATATCAACTCAGAGAAAAACCTCCCCCTAAGATGACTATACATTTTTCACTGTACACTTCTCCCCCTTTGAAATCAATGGAAAAAACTAGGGAAATCAAAACAAAATTTCAAAATTTGTATAGGCATGAACTTGTAACTTAGAAAAATTTGAAGAAGTCTACAAAATCTTCCTTCACTGCTCTTAAATTTTCATGACAAACCTTTTTGAGACTTTCTAGAATTTTTATGTGACCACCCATTAAATAAGATTGAGCTTCTACAGATTCTAGGTTCACTGGGTCACTAACTACCACAACAACTTTTGATTCCTTTAATTCACTCACCATTAATTCAATCTTCGGACCAATTAGTCCCCTAAGTTCACATACTATCCCAACATTCCTATCATTTTCATGCTTCAAGCACCTTATTTTGTTAAGTAGAGATGTTACTTGACCTTCTTGCTTAGCAACATCATCAACTAATGGATCAAAAGCATCATAAATAGTAGCCAATTGATTTTCAAGATTCTTCACCTTTTTCTCATTGTCTTAAGTAAACTTGGACAAAGCTAGACAAGACTTGTAGGCCTTTCCACCATCAGCTATAGAGCCTTGAATATTCTTCATACATGTGGCTAATAGAGTCTTATCCTTTGCAATCACTTCCTTCAACCAACTAAGTCTTTTATCGTTAAAATCTTTTTGCACTTTATCCATTACATATTTTTCAAGAGACTCAAATTGAGTACTTACAACATTTATAAGATTTTTTAGTTCACCAAAGGATGAACCAGATGAATCCTTCACATGAGTTGGCATTATTTTCTCTAGAACTCCAAATGCAAGACTCAAAAGCTCAGTATCCTCAATGTGTGACTTTAGTAATTCTTCTCTGGCTTTTTCCTTGGCAAAAGATGCAACTTTCATCTTTTGAATTGGGGATAGGGTTGAAAGATTGATTGGGCCTCCAACCAATTCAGGATCAAATTCTTCTTGTTGATCCACCAAAAATTTCTTCACTGCCTCGACAGTGTCTCTTGCTTCTACAGGAATATCCTTAACTTGAAATTTTTTTCTTCAACTTCTGGTCCTTTAGTGATTGTTTCTTGATTTCCTTTAGGATCTTTAGCTTCTTCATAGGGCATCTCCTCTTCTTCAACTAAAAAACCTTAGGATCTTCAGTCTCCATAGGTACCTCTATTTTATCCACCTCAGGAGGAATCAAAATACCCTCAAATTTTGGAGGATCAAATACATTCACATTCTCCTCCTCGTTTACATGATCAGATGCAACTTCTTCAGTATTCACTTCTTCAACATTGATCTAGTTTCTTGATAGATATGCTTCCAGGATTTTCTTGATTTCTTCAACAACAACATTAGTTTCACTGATCATAAGTTTGTTTACCCTTATTTTGATTTTGAATTCCTTTTTAGCTTTGTTCAGGAGTGAATCCATCTCCTCAATAGACATTTATGGACATAAGTCTACAAGAATTCTCTTTATCATATTCTCTTCTTTTGTTCTAGTAGTTACTCTTCTCGCCTCCAAAACATTATACAGACTCTTGGGTAAACAAGACATAATTTCAACAAGAACTTTATTGAAAATGTTCAAATGTTTTATTGTTGCTTCTTCAAGAATTCTTTGACCTGATTTTTCAAAAGTTTCATACCACTTGTAGAGGGGCTTAAGGTTCCCATCTTTGACAATAACATTTTCAACTTCCTCAACTGTCATACTTGGTATGTCAATTTTTTCCTTCTTCTTTACCTTGATTTCTTCCATAGAAGATTTTCTTTTGAATACCTTTGCAGCCTGGGTGCCGATAGAGTTTATTTCTTTCACAACCTCATCAGACTCAAGGTGCTGTCATAATAGTGGTTTACAATTCTTGAGAGGAATGAATTTTAGCTGAAATCACATATTTTTAGAAAATATAATGATTTAACGCTTTAAAAGTTCTATTTTAAGGATTCCAATTGAAGAGGGTTTGATCAAATCACCTTAGATCAAAACCCCTTGGATAAAACCTCGCTAGTTTTAAACCATACCTATAAATGCATCTCTTTTACACCTATCAAAATGCTGATAAAAAATCACTTTATATTTAGCTTTTGGGGGATCAAATTATTATGGTATTCCTCAGAACAAGCTATCCAATGAATATAATTTTAATATGTTTTGGTTTTGCTATGTATTTGTTTTTTAAGTTTTATTAAACATAGGTTTTTCATCGAAAATGAATTTCTTTGTTCTTCACATGTGGAAAAATAGAAGATTATATAAAAATTGAAAAATATGAGTGCACCAAATATTGAAGTCCTTGATCCAAGAAAAAAATTAAATTAAATTTTGACATATACAAAAAAGTTACGCTATAATCTTGTATGGCCAATTGTAATTCGTTTGACTTTGAAACTTGATTAAGGAAAAATATTTAATAAAAACTATCTAACCAAGTGGAAGCACTAGATATCGAGTTACAAATCTAAATTTGAAAGAATTAGAATTTTATCCTTCATGGAAAAAAGTTATGCGTTATAAGGTGTGCATCACTTTTTTAAAATGTTGTTTCTAAAAAAATCAATTTTCGTGGGAGATGGAAAAAGAAGTGAAATTTGATTCCAAAAATTTTGAAAAAAATATTTTTAGAATCTACAGACAAAATTTGATGAGACTCTAGTTTTCACCATCTTCAAATTCCTCATAGTTTAGCCGCTATGGGTGCCCGAATGTGAAGATTTAGTTAAAAATAATAATTTTAGTGTCCAATTTGGCCAAAAATTGTAAACCACTATTATGGGACAAGTCCTCAGTCTCCTCACTTTCTAAGACAACTTCATAGGTTCTTGTGCTCTTGTTTTTCTTCCTCTTATCGAAAGCCTTATCATTATTTTGCTTAGGCTTGGTTGTGTTGATGTTGTAGCTTCAGGATACATACTTCTGCCTTGCATTGTGTTCAATAAATTTCATATAGCCTAACAACTATTTATTTATTGCAATTATTTAAGTGAAGAGGCGCTTCACTTGGGAAATTATTAGTATTTATTTTGGGCCTATCCTCCATGATATTCACACCCATTTACTTGAAAATATTTTTCATATCTAGCCGACTTTGTTCATGAAGAGGTGAAACCTATTTATGAGATCACTTCATTCCATCAAGGCATCGATTACATTCATTCCTTCATAATTAAGTGTGAGTTCATAGAGAAGTACAGATTGGTTCAAGAGAATATCAAATTTCTTCATGGAGACTAAATTTGATAACTATAAAGAGCAAGATAATAATTTGTTATTGCATCAAGTTGTGGTGTTGTTCTTTGGCCTTTTTGTCGACCTCATTGTAAAGATCATTGTTGTTTGATATTCAATATATAAGTGACATATTGTTGCTAGGTTTTTCTCCCTCAAGTGGAGGGTTTTCCCATGGTATATGTAGTGTCTATTTGTTTGAATTTGAGTTAAAATCTACTTTTAATATCTGATCATAAAACGAACATGGTATCAAATCCAGTTTTGTGTGAAGATCCAATTGGATTTGTGGATTTCATGGAAGAATTTAAGTAATAAAATTTGTTATATTGACTGGTGGTCGTGTTCATTTTCTTTGGTCAATGTTATTGCCATTGATGGAGGGAAAGCTATAGATGCAAAAATAGGAGTCGGGAGTCTCCTTAAGCTGAGATATGTTGAGTGGAAGTTGTGCATCACTCAAGACTAAGACATTGGTGCTAGCTACATATCACACAAAATACACTACAAGGATTCGTGCTTATCTACAAAGTTATATCAGATGAATATCTAGTGTTAGACGACACCATGTTCTCATGGAATTCAAGAAATCATATTATTGCAATGTAAGGAGAATTTTGATTCTAGATAATCTGTCGATTGTAATAAATATTCAATTGAGTTTTTCATGTTATTATTCTGAGGCCATTTGCATCAAAATTTAGTAAATCAAATTGGAACTGTGTTTAAGTCTGATTGTTTTAAATTTTGGAAGTATTATGGGTTTTTCAAAATTGTACAATCCCAATTTTTCTTTGGAAAACACTCACGATTTGCGTCGCTCATACTAGAAGGCTTTGTCAACAACTCCATCGTCAAACCACAACAGTGAATGAGTATTGTGGGAAGGTGTCTAACTTTGAGGACTCCACATCAGATTTGTGGGACATCAATTTGCTATAGCGGCCCATGGTTCCATCATTGCCTACATTCAATTAACAGTATCAAAGGCTATGTACCAGGAAGATCGGGATCATGCTCTTGTGATTAGCAAATGATTTAAGTTTGTTGTTATATAATTCCATATTGGTGTCATTACCTAGCCACATGACTCTTGTATCATATGAATCATGAAGCAAGAATTAGGCTCATAGGTCAAATGACATTGTTGAAAGCGTAAAGGACAACTGGCAGGGTTTGAAAGAAGCAAAATTTGACCTACTATATAGTTTTTTTTGTGCAGACAGTGAACAACAACCTGATTAGGAAGTTCATCAAGTGGAAGCAACATTTTTGAATGTCTCTCTCAATGTTACATTAAATGGTCCTTCTGCTAAAAGGGGTTTCATGTATAAGAACTTATCAAGAACTTATGAGGATGAGTTTAGGGAAGGAATTGATGTGAGAGATTTATTTCCATATACCTTGTTCCATAAGATTTACTATTAATACTGAGACATGGGCCTATGATCAAGTCATGAACTTATCAAAGGAAGGTTGTGGACTGATCTGAGTGTAAGAGCAGTGAATTATATTGAGTACAATGATTAGCATTTATCAGAATCCTTAAAGAGATAAGTATTCTTTGATTGTATTTTTGAAATCACCTTCTAGTCTAAAATTCAGTTTTCTAAGTTGTGCAAATCTGACATTGGTTATTTCAATCATGTGTGTTTAGTAAAGATTATGGTTTCTCTTGAATAGTGATCACTAGGACAAGATCCTTTGGAGATACCATTATTCCTTGCAAATTGTGAAGATCTCTGAGTGTCACTCTGAGATGAAAAGAGAACTACAATTTCATTGTGATTGGATGGTCACATCGATACCATTCTCTATGTGCATGGAATATGATGGTTCCTTCAGAGACCTAGTTCTATGTTGTATATGTTGGCTGCATAATGTGTCTAAGAAATCTAAGTTGAGCAGATTGTCTTTTGTTGTGTTGAGATTAGCATTTTCGAGAGTAAAATATGGAAGAAAGATATATCAAAATAAATAAAGATAAGTCCTTTTATCCCTTTAATTTGATCTTTTAATATTCACTACACACTTCACTTGCAATTAGATTTTTTCTTTTATATAAAATTTTATTAATCCTTTAAAATGTAGGTTGGATTGATAAGCAATTGAATGATGAATTAATTATCTGAGAATTCAAGGGAGAAAGAGCTTGAGGCATCCTATGAGGAAGCAACACAGGCTAAAAACTAGAGACTCAACTTGCTGCCATAAGGTTGAGTTGGTGACACACAACTATAGTCATCTCTCGAGGGCACAAGGCTGGGTCTGCCTTGGATGGAGAGTTTGCATCAGCAAGAAGATTGAGAAAGATGAAGACACAAAACAAGAAGAACCACTACAAGATTGTCATTGTGATTAGTTACTTTCAAAAAGGAAGAAATGATATTCAGAGGGAGTCAAACTTTGAGGATTCAAGGCTCAAGTTGTGAGCGTGTCCTAGAATAGGATTCAGATTCTAAAAGACTTCTTTGCAATATTTGAGGTAGGGATCAAGAGGGAGTTTTGTGTCTCACTAGGTTGCAGTGTTGCAAGGCCTAGTGCTAAGTTCTTGGAAGACCTATTTAGCTGCTGAGATCAGAATTGAACAAGACATTCAATCTGGATTTGACATTGGTAGCTTTGCAAACCTATTCTAGATAGGGTGATCCAAGATGAGGTCAAGAAGGACAATCCTGAACTCTTGCAAGTCATTAGTGCTAGATGTGTGTGCTGGAAACCATTTCTCTAAGGCAAGCATTACAAGAAATCATGGATGATAAGGTTAGAAGGTTAATGCAAGTTCTTGGAAATTGAAGGGAAATTACACCCTAGACATCTTGAAGATATTTGATATAATGGATTTCAAATCCATGCCTACTCCGATGGAGACCAATTTGCAAAAGAGAATGAACCTATTTCAGATTTGGTAGATCCTACTATGTATAGGCAATTGATTGAATCATTAATGTATCTAGTCAATACTAGACCTGATATTTATATGCAATGAGTGCACTTAGTCAGTTCATGCATGAAGCTAAGAAAATACATCTAGTTGTAGTGAAGCATATCCTAAGATACTTGCGGGGAACAACTATATATGGCTTGAGATACTCTTCCAGTGTGGACCTAAAGCTGCAAGGATACTTTGTTTCTGATTGGGCAGGGAGTGTGACTGATTTGAAGAGAACCTTTGTATGTTTCCTTAGTTTTGGGTCTATGATGAATTCTTGGTGTATCAGGAAGTAGTCTCCAGTGGTACTAAGCAGCGCAGAGGTTGAGTATATCAAGTAGCTTGTGTGGTAGCTTGAGAAGCAGTGTGGATTTGAAAGCTCTTTGTAGGATTGTTTGGAAAATCATTAGAGATATAATGGTATTGAGGAAAACCATCCAATTGAGATACATTTGTACTAATGAGAAAATAGTAGGCATTCTCACAAGGCCTCTCTACAAAGAAAAGTTTGCGCACTTTCGAGACAAGCTTGGAGTTGTGGAGAATGAAGCTCTAGCTGAGAGAGAGACTCAACATAAGTGATTTTCTTTAATGCATTTTCCTCAGAGACAGAGGAATTTGAGGTGTAATCCCTTGTTAATGCATTTTCCTCAGAGATAGAGGAATTTGAGGTGTAAGCCCTTGTTAATGCATTTTCCTTTGAGATGGAGGAATTTGAGGTGTAATCCCTTGTTAATGCATCTTTCTCTATGATGGAGAAATTTGAGGTGAAATCCCTTATTTCCATCCTCTGGGAGTAGCCATGGTGGATGTCATGTTGAGTGACTCCATGAAAACATCACATAAGAAAGTCCATGATGATTTTATTGTACTTGTGTTTATTCACCCTCTAGGAGTAGCCATGGTGAACATCATGATGAGATGATGACATCACGTTGAGTGATTCTGTGATGGGAACTTGTGCACATATGATTTTCCATACATGGGAGTAGTCATGATGGTAGATATCATGTTGAGTGACTCTGTGGTGTGTTACTTTCCACATATGGGTGTAGCCATTGTGGGTGTCATGTTGGAAGATTTCATGACTATGTTTATCGAAAGTATTTCTCCCTAGCTAAGAGGGAGTGTTGATGTTGTAGGTTCGGGATAGATACTTCTGCCTTGCATTGTGTTCAATAAATTTAATATAGCCTAATGAATATTTATTTATTGCAATTATTTAAGTGAAGAGGTGCATCACTTGGGAAATTATTATTATTTATTTTGGGCTAACCCTCCATGATATTCACACCCATTTACTTGAAAATATATTTCATATCTAGCCGAATTTGTTCATGAAGAGGTGAGACCTCTTCTCCACATTGTATATATATGAGATCACTTCATTCCATCAAGGCATCAATTACATTCATTCCTTCATACACAAGTTTGAGTTCATAGAGAAGTGTGAATTGGTTCAAGAGCAGATTGAAGTTCTTCAAGGAGGCTGAATTCAATAACTAGAAAGAGCAAGATAATAATTTGTTATTGCATCAAGTTGTGGGTGTTGATGTTTGGCTTTTTATTAGCCTCATTGTGAAGATCATTGTTGTTTTATATTCAATATTTAAGTGATATATTGTTGTTGGGTTTTTCTCCCTCAAGTGGAGGGTTTTCCAAGGATATATGCAGTGTCTATTTGTTTGAATTTGAATTAAATATGCTTTTAATATTTGATCACAAAACTAATAGCTTGTAGGAGAACTCCTTGTTGATCTAGTATGGGCAAAGGGTGTTGTTGGACTAGCAACTTCAAATTTAAGTTATTTCCCTTTCTCAGCTTCTGCTTCTTCTCTCTTTATTTTGGCTTCTCTTACCTTTTCTATAGATATCCCCATTGTTTCTACAAAGAATTCCATTTATTTCCTTACTTTTCTAATTATTTTAGGCTTCTTTAGCTGATCATGGACTTCCAAGCTCTTTTTTGCATAGGTTCCAAACCTTTCTTCTGCTTGATCCAGAGGTTTGCTCAACAAATGTTTTGCATACATCTCCAAGATTTTCTCCTCAACTTCATATCCCGTAGGAATGATCCATATTGTTCTAGGATCAACAATTTCCATTAGGAATTTATCAATATCCATTGTGAAACAGATTGTATCTTTCTATTTCTCCACAATTGAAGTAGGGATTCTCTCTCTTGTCTGTATCATATTCTAGAAATTTTTGAAGTAACCCTAGAGGGCAGTATTCTTGGTCTATCTATCATCACTTCAAACAAAAAAAATATCATATTTGTATAGCCACAGGCTGATTCCTTTGCCAATGAACTTTTCCAACACCCCAAATCTCATTCATGAAATAAAATAACAAACATAATAGTAGATTACCATATTTAAAAGTGTTCTTTTTGTCCTTAATCTTATTCAAATTCTCTATCAATTGACTTCTGAGCAGCTCACACAAATCATAATCTTCATTTTCTACCATCTAATAGGTTGCATAAATGGCCATACTGGATATTGAATTATCCCGGTTGGAGTGGTAAACCTTGTATCCAATGACCATTGATGCAAATTTTACATCCACTTCAATAATATCTTCAATTTGCATTTCCCTTCTATCAAATGTTGCATAGGTTTTATCAGTAACCGTCTAATTCTTTACAGATTTAAAAATGGGTAGACAACCAAAAGAATTTAGACCTGTGACTACACTTATAGCCTCTTTTGTAATCTTGAAAGGTACATTCAACCACATGAAATTGACATGAACATGGCTCAAAATGTATGGAACCCATTCGCTTTCCTCAAATATGGGAAATTTCACAAATTGTGTGAACTTCTCTTCTAGGGTTTGGTATTCTAGCTTGACAATGAAGTCCTCTCCAAGTATATGATTGGAATACAAATTCATTATTTGTGAAGTTTCCAACTCTTTAGTATTAGCAAGAATGTAAGCCCTAATGTCTTCAGTATGCAAAACTCTATACAACACAGATGAAAATGCACTAAGGGGCTCAGTCTCAACATACTTATAAGGATGCAACTTAAACTTTGGATGGGGTCTATCCTTGACCTCTACTACCAATGGAGTGGCCATTTTTTCAAATTCACAAATTCATAGGTTTTTCTAATAAATACCTTTTCATCAGATTGAAGTTTGATCACTAAATCTTTCTCACTTGAATCTTTCTACAACTCAACAAAGTTCTCTCCAGGGCTTTCCAAACTTCTTTTCTCCAAAATGCAAAGTGAAAAATGAAAGATAAAAATGGCTTTTTATCATTCACACAACTAAATCTTTTTTCGCAATAAATGATTTTACCCTAGTTCATCTGGTTACTCTATTTTCATGTACTAAGACAAAAAATTCTTCTACGGATCTCCCATAATGTATAATACCTTCTCCAATTGGTTCAAAACCATTTGAATAGCATCTGGGCACTTACTGAACCCATCCACATTCCGCTGTCAGTTACCGGCAAGGGGTTAAGAGTTTTTCTTGTTAGCTCCCCCTAGGCCAAAGACCTAAAATTAATTCTCAGAGGAATTACCAGAAGCAGATTCTGGTGTAGTCACATTTCTTTCAATAGATGGTTTCTTTTTCACCCATTTCTTTTGCATTTTCCTCCTGATCACATCTATAGTGACTTTACCTTTTCCTTTGACATCCTGTTGCATGTTTTGTTTTACTTCACTTCTTTTGTTCAAACAAAATCTAGCAATATGGCCAAATTTGTTGCAGTTGTAACACACAACATTTCTCTATTCAGACCAACTATTCCACCAATTTTTCCTTGATCTACATTGATTAGCAATATTCCCAAGTCTATTGCATGCATAGCATATGATATCTCTATGAAAGTGGTTTATCACATTTTTGCACTCATTGGACTTATGACCAAACTTATTACAATTAAAGTACTGACCTGAGAATGATGGTCCACTTGGATTCATCCTGCTTCTACACTGAGAAGCCATATGGCCAAATTTATTGCAAGTAAAACAATAACCATTGAATCTCTGAGCATTTGGTTGTCTTACCAGATTTCTTCTAGCTCCATTCATCTGATTTCCTTTCCTAAATCTTCCTTGTCTAGAATTCCTTTGTCCATAGTTCCTCTGTCCAGATCTGGAACTCTCAACTTCCTCATAACTAAGACGTCACTTGTCACCATCAGTCCTTTGACCTTTAATCAGTTCATCAAGCTTGGCTGAACTAGCTTTGAATTTCTCCATGTACTCATTTGCAGTAGTAAGTTCATCTCTGAGATCATCAAGTTGTTTTTCAAGCACTTCCTCATTGTTTTTAGATTGTTCCAATTCATTGTCCAATCAGTTGCATTGATCAGATTTTTCTTTCAAGGATTGAGAAAGCTTTTCTTCATTCTTCTTTTTATCTTCAATTTCCTTGGTCATTTTCATCATGATAGATTCCATCTCACACTTCAAGGCAACATTTTCTTTGGAAAACTTTTAACATTCTTCTATTTTCTCCTTCAAGTCATGACTGATTTTTTCATCTTCCATGCTTTTTTTCTTCTGCTTAAGTTGAGTACATAATTCCTTTCTTTTCTCCCTTGATTCATTGATTTTTTATTTCAATGACTAGATGAATTTCTCTACATTCTCAAGACTTTCTTGCAGTTCCCGTTTCTCAGATTTTGACTGGTCAAGATCATCTAGGGCCACCAAGAGTTGTTCTTGAAGATTGCTTGAATCCATTGAAATCACTCTCCAAGATCTCCCCAAGCTATTAGAATTATTTCGAGGGACTAGCTCTGATACCAATTGTTGGAAACAAGTAACACTAGAGAGGGAGGGGGGGTGAATCAATGTTCCACAAAAATTAACTTTATTATTCTAATCATTAACCCACATAAAAAATTCAACCAAAAGTAATGTGCAGAAACAAAAAGAAAATAACCACAACACCATAACACAAGGATTTTTACATGGAAACCCTGTTAGGGGAAAAACCACGATGGATGGTCAATCCACAATATAATCTATGTATACTAAAAAAATTTACAATATGGGAATGCACTTGCATTTAGGCTCACTGTCTAGAGGTCATTGCTCAAAATAGGAAGGCACACTACCTTACAAGGATTTGGATTAGATCCAAGAGAATGAACTTAGAGAATAGCATCTATAAATGTTTGATTATAGTTCCAGTTAGGCTCAGTAGTCAATCTTCTATCCTTCTAACTGATTCTGGACTTTTGCTCTGACTCACACCACAAAATATTTATGCACAAGTGAAACTGTGCATAAAATCACTCAATTACCCTTCTGGTATTCGCAATACACATTGAAATTCCATACATACATATCAAAATGATATAATAGATCATTTATATATCCGCGACTAGCAATTTAATCACAACAAGTAAGCTGCAATAGAACTTAAGAATATTTGCAACTATTGGCTCAAATCATGAGTTATATTCAATGCGCATCCACAACAATTGGCCATGACTTAGCGTGGACCCAAGTCAAGATGATCGAACACAAAATAATTCAAATAAACACTCCTCGAATATTTGTGACATGTTATAACACCTGGGTCAGCCACAAAAAATTGATGAACATAAAATATCCAACCAAATCTCCAAACTTACACACAACATGATACGAGGCACTGGGATTTTTGGATAACACAAGAAATGTACTGATAGACCTCCCATGAGATCCACAACTCAAAATAACAACATAAAATCTACAAGTGAATTGAGGAACACAAAACAACCAGATGCTCTATTCTTCCTTGACTATCTTCAATCTTTCTGTCGGTATGAGAAAATGATGTCATGCAGATCCAAACACCAACAAGGGTTGCCATCAATGACAACACCAAAAAAAATTGTAGTGTCTCTTGCCAACACCAATGCCTTGATGATTACTTTCACTAGACATGGCTACTATATCAAACCATCATGCAACCTTTGAAAATACTTTTCTTTTTCTTCAAAGACATGCAACGAAAACATGTGTCTAGCCTATGTAATTTTCAACCCCACAAGAAAACACCCAATAGTGTATATTTACTTTCAAAATTAGTATTTATCACTCAAAAAGAGTGTAGTGTCACCAAGTGTACAGTTTTACCTTTATCTAAGTTGTTCCAACCTATAGGCCCCTTTTCATTTTCCACCCAATGGCACAAGCCAAGACTGAACAAATCTCAAGCAATTCTTAAACTAGCAGTTACACAATATTTATGTGCAATGTAATAGTCGATAAGAAATGATCCCATTGACCACAGACCAATTTTGTTTTTGCCATAAAGTTCTCCCTGGCAGCGTTAGGATTTCCTCAAACTCGTGGGTTTCCATTCCAATCATCCCGATCCCCGCGTCAAAGTGGAGTTGGGGTTTCTCAATCTCTACACCGCCAACAAGAAAAACTACCGCTTCGCCAAATCCAGCGCACAGGAGAAAATACACGCAGAGGTTAAAATAATAGTAAAAATGTACAAGGGAAAAAATTTGAGCATAACAATCATGGGCCATAGCCTTGGAGTTCAGGTAAATAGCTTCAATTTTAGTTCAAATGTGAGTCATGATCTAAATGTTTCGTACCCCTTTTTGGGGGTTTCTAGATCAAATAATCACTAGTTATTGCAGGTCACAAGATTTGAGGGAGGGGGAATTTGTATAGGAAGTGCATTTCATCATACTATAGCAGATGAAAATTCATTTTGGCATTTTATGAAATTGTGGGCAGAGTGCAACAGAAGCCTTCCTATTTCAAAACCCCCCCTCCAAATTAGGACAATGTTCAAAGCATAACATGAGACGACGATGGGGATATCTTACAAGGCCCATCAAAGGATTAACAAGGTGTAGATTTACAAGTTTATGTGAGATGACACAAAAGGAATTAGTTCTACCAATCCATAGAAGCATGAAAATAGCATCCAAAAAAAAGTGGATCAGAAAATAGAGATTGTATACAAAACATTTTGTTTTATAGGAGAGAGAATTGCAGCTTTGAAAGAGTGAACGTGGGAGTCTACTTCATTTTTTGTAGTGGCCTCATAGTTCTGGAGATGCGTAATCAAAGCTCAGGAGATCCCAAAGGAAGAGCCCATTTATTTCTATGTGCTAGCTAATTACAGAGGTCGTGTGAAACTGCCTTTGCCTCCAACATATTTTGGAAATTGCTTGATTTGGTGCGTGGCCAAAACTCCAACCGAGAAACTGGTGAAGGAGGACATCCACTTCACTGCTGGTGTCATCAAGGAGTTTATCTTTGTCTGAACCTCAAGAAACTACCAAGAATGCTTTTGACCATAGCTATCAATGATTTGCACTGTTCCATTTATCGATTAGCAAATCCTGACATCAGACTGGGGGAGATCCTGGTGTGGTCTCCCCACATAAATAGCCTATCAGCTAATAAGTGTTGCTGTGCCAAGTGGAACATCTTCATTTTGTTTTGAAAATAATTTCATGGCGGGCCCCCTTTCAATGGAACTAACCAATGACACTCTAATATACAACTTAAAAATTGGAAAGCTTTTGGGGGAGCATCATTGTGCCAAGTGGCACATTGTGGGGAACTTACTCACAAAACTACCTTTGCCTCCTCCTTTTCATAATGATGTGTGAAGCTGCAATTTGTTTTACTAGCACTACTTAAAAGGGAAACAAAAGCCTTGGGTGGGAGAAATAAGCATTGCCTCAACATGTGGAGTAATATGTGAAAACCTTATTTAGCCAAAAATAGAGTGAATGTCGCCTAAACAATAAACTACAAGGAATAAAAGGAAACCCCCTGCATCATGGGTGATTGTTGCATTATTCAATTGATGTCTCCCATCAAAAACTACAAAATTTATACTTGCTCATAGGGGACCTTCACCTATGGAGGAAGAACTTGATATTCTCTAGATTGCAGCCCAAAACCAAAAAGGTAAAAGCTTAACCCCTAGATCAAAGCTTCTGGAGAGTGGATTGTAGGGATGTCCACTCACCCTCAGAAGGTTGAGTTTTCTTTTTTAGTGCTTCAAAAACTTTATCTAGATCAATAATTTATTTGAATGATAAATTATTCAAGCTCTACACTCACTCTCATCTGATATTCTAATTAAGCATTTGTAGGAGTGCCTCCACCTCAAACACACTCGACATCTGGCTCAGACCCTAGAAAGTCGTTGAATCATTTTTCTTATTCTCTAACAATTATTTAATCTGGTCCTCAAAGAGGACTAAATAAGACTAATTATTATATATATTCCCCTTCATTTCCTTCACTAATTAGTCCAAATTATTTAAGCATGCTTTACATTTCAAGGCATCTTTATTACAACTCAAAAATTTGTTCACTTTTACCACTATTCACCTTCTATTGTCAACACTTGTTTCTCAAAGGGTGTCCTTAGTTACACTCTATAGCTTCTATACCCGAAGTTATGAGTCTTCAACCTTGGGGAAGACAAAATCAAGGACCTTATCCATATCTATGCTCAATTTATGCGAGTCCTCTATGAACCCAATCATCGGCTTCAAGTGTGAGGCTATATTCTTGATCCTCTCCCAATAGGAAATATATAATTGCTAGACCATGGGAAGGATATTTGTAGTTTGTCAGCTACTAGAGAGGTCATCTTTAAGCTATTGAATTTGTTGGTCCTTGGTCAAGGGCTCTTGTTGTATCTTTTTTTGCAAGCTCATTGAGTTAGGAAATATCCTTTGAGCCTGAGACAAGTGTGCAACCTTCTCCTATACCTTTCCCTTAGCGTTTATGATCTTTTTTTTCAAAATGTCATTCACATCTTGGGCCTCATCCAAGTTTTTCTATAAGTTGACCTTTTTAATCCGTTCCAATTAGAAGGCCTTTTTTATTACCTATTCTTGTAGCTCGTTTGTGAGCTAAGTGATCTCCATATCCTTGATTTTACCCTCCATAGCTAGCTAATCAGTCTATGGTGACCTTTATGTGAGTAATATCATACTCCTTTGCCTATTGGCTAACCTTGAGGAAATTAATGGTCATTGCCTTTTGTGTTTCCTCCATCAATTCAAATTTATCCTATCAGTGGGCTTCAACTAGGTTTAAGCCTACTGCATGGATGGAGTAATCCACAACAACATTTTATCTTGGGGCATAATCATTGTAGGTGTCATGTAGGAAATCATCAAGGAATTTTATAGAGGATCGTATAATGACCTCATATGAGGCACCAACATGATCTTGCATTTCTATTGCCCAACCTCATGGGTATTTCTTGTTATGTCAGTTTATTGGTGAAACTAGGTAGTGGACTAGATAGTTTCTCCCATGAAGGGAGATCCTTATGCAAATCCATAAGGAATTATCACATATTGTTGTGATGCAATGGATGTTGTTCCTATGGGTATGCAAGGTTGAATAAGTATGGTGGATGGAGATAAAGGAGGAAAACCATGGAGTGGGATGGCCATAAGTTGCATCATGATGGTGGTAGATCAAATAGATAAAGTTTGGGGGTGGAAAGTGATGAAATTATGGTAGATGGTTGGGTGGTGATTAGGGTAGAAGTGGTGGTAGACATGGAAGGGGTAAAGAAATAAGATGCTAAAGAGAGGATAGGAGGAGTGAAACTTACCTGCTTGTATGTGGTAGTTGGTAGTGTCTGCGTTGTTATGATATCTACGTCTCTATTTTCTTCCTCCTCTTCATCCCCTACTCCTTTAATCAGTATACTCCTTTGTTTCTTTTTGGGATTAGAGGGGGATTTAGACAATATCACCTCAATGTTGGGATGAGTACTCAATGTTTATGTCTTCCCTAGAGTAGGCCATGTGTTTGGCCTCTATATCTCATGGACCTCTTCTCCCTCCCATATGGGGCTTTCCCCTCCTTTCTCTTCATCACCTTCTATATCATCTTTCTCCACGAAGGCCTCTTCTACGTATTTCTCATCCGACAATTTTTTCTATTGCTCATTTGAGTCCACCTCATCAAAATTTAACTCCATTTGGTATATTTATTGCCTATATTTCTAATAGTATTTGATTTTTTCCTTGCTTCAGTCTCATTGGAGTAGCTATGCTCTCAAACCTTTGGTCAAGATACTTGAAGGATCAAAATCATGGGTTATTTTGTAGGACTCCCATGGATGAAAAATCTTAGTGTGGATCTATGATAAGTCAATGTAGAATTTGATGTCATCTTCCATTGGCTAATTTTTCTCCTTGAAGTATGGTCAAGGGTCATATATTAAGGGGAGGTGAATCTAAGAGCATCTATTCAACCGTCAGGGTCAAAACTCCACTAATCATTTATTTGGTCTAGATCAAGGCATGCTAGCTTGAGTGTAAGAAATTGCCCAGTCGACCTTTTGACTATAGTAATAGCTCCCCTTAAAAAGGGGAGATCATATATAGCCTTATTTTTTCTTCCTAAGCCATAAATGGAGTCTGTTACAACTGTAAAATTTTGAAAATTTCATGGCTGCACATACTCATTAGTTTCCAAAAATGCCCATACCATCTACTTTGCATATCATGTTTTCCCATGCATTAGTTGATTTTCATCATTTGGTCCCATAGAATTCACTTATTCCTGAGCATTTAAAAGTATAAACTGTATCAGCGTAACATCTTGCAAGTCTCCCTAATCCACAATGCCTTTTATTCTAATATATTCCTTTTGTAGTTTATTGGGAAGGTATCAGGAAAGTCTTGCCGATGTTATTTCATTTGGTAAGACACATATCGGCAAGACATAGTTCATTGTTTCATGGAAAGGTGGGTCCCATCGGTAGTATTGTTCCATCAAGATGAAGTCAGGGAGTCTTGCTGACCCCTATGTCACAGCGACAAGATCACATTAAAGGTTTGGAAGTATACTTGGACAAGAATTGATTTGATGAGACTGCCTTCTTCGGTGAGAGATAGGAAGCTCATACCGAATGAAGTTCCATCGGTAGGAAAACCACTGTCTCGGCGTTCGAAGTTGATGAAGGATAAATTTCAGCAGAACACAATCAAAGCGGAGGAACATTTGCCCAACCTTCAATGTCACAGCGATACACTTATGACTAAAGGGATAGCTATCGGTGAAACTCAACACATCGATGAGACTACATGATATCAAAGCGATATAAAATCTGAGGTAGTCGGAAAGACTCAAAACATTGGTATGACTATAGGATGTCATAGCGGGTGTCTAATGAACATGGAAAAGGCCCGAACAAATGGATTGTTGTAGATGTGAATGCGAATGGACATGACTTTTCATGTGGCCAATATAAATACTCATTTTTGACGAAGAGGAGGGAGAGCGAGAGAGAAATACAATAGATCAGAATGTTTGTAATTTTGAGACTATGATGCATGTAAAAAATGATGGATATTTCAATTGAATTCATTTGATTTGGTGATATTTTTCTAGTTTCAGTTGTTTGTTGTGTTAATTAGAAGTATTGTTGAAGTTGTCTCTCAGGTTGATATTTTCTAATTGTTTAAACTGATATATCAAGGATATTTTTCAGTTTATCAGTGCACACTTGCTATATCTGTATGATTGGATTAATTGGGTCTTTCAAGGAAAGATTAAATTCTTTAAATCAATCATAGTAATTAGGAGATCTCATTTGGATCATTAAGAAGAACTCAGTAGTCACATTCCTACATGTTTATACTAGTTATAAACTTAAACCTATATGCCAAACAATTTGAGTTTCTGCCAGAAAGAAGTTATTCATTTCAAATTTTCATTTGACTCCATGCACCCAATAAGGAACTAGTCTCTACCATTCTATTGTTTAATTTCATTCATTTTATCATGTGAACATATTAGATTTTAGCCTTGATATTGCTTATACAATTTATGCCAAATTGAAACTCATTTATCCACTCCTATTTGCCTGTGTGGGTAAATTATTTTGGGGAATAAACTTTGGTCAAGTCTGCTTCATTGTTATAGGTACACCTGCCTAGGTCTAGAAACACCTGAAGAGAAGAAGGTCTAAACCATTTGGCCTTGTCTGTTACCCTGAAACGTACCAAGAGATTGGCAACCTCTTGAGGCATTTTGCCTGCATTTTTGAGAGCTAACAAAGTCAAACATGTCCAATTGTTGAGCCATATCAGAGGTGAGGGTTTGATCTATTAATACATTTGGGAATGTGAATAGTTCCTCCTTGAAACCATAGAAACAAATCATCATGAATTGAGCTTTGAAGAACTAGTCGCAAGTGTCTTGTAGCTTATAAGCCACTCTTGCTAGGCATCGTGCATTTTGGAAATAATTTCCTCTAGGCTTAAATCAATGTGTTAAGAATAGGAAAGAGTAAAAAAAATCATGGTAGTCCTATGTGATGAGCAAGATGTGGGTCCACATAGATATGGGGACTACTGTATGCAGAAAGGTGGACATTTTTGTCGTATTCAATGTAATATATTGTGAAAAGAACCTAGAGTTCTTATATAACATCAGGTGAAGCAGAGAAGAGGGGTACCTAGGGACTCCTTCTACCTTGAAGTTTAGTAATTGATAATGAATGTTTTCCACAATAACATTGGTGAAGTACATTTTATAGGCCTTGTCTTTTCTCACAATTTTTATGTGAAGGTCGTGGCTAGTTGGAAGTCATAAAAATTTAGGTTTGAATCAAGATCAAAAATGAAAGAATGGAGAAAGAATCCTACATGTCATGTGCCATAAAGCTTGAAAAAGTAATGGGCAATGGGGGTATATTAGTGCTATCTATGTTTCTCCCGAACACTGAGTTGATGAATCTTAGTTTGTGGACTCGAGTATCCCAAACCTACTGCAACTTCTCTAAAGTGCTAAAATCCACACTAAAATCCACACTAGTGTCTTTGGGTAAGTGAATCATTTCTCACATCACATATGTGCTAACAACCACCTTGAAATGCTAACCTTGAATAACACATTATTCTACATCATATGCCTCTATAAAGGTAGAAACAAGCTCTAGGAATGGGTACACGAGGGGCACTGCATATAGGAATCCTTGCAACAACCCTTATTTATAGTTATAACATTGGGTACCTTTGGTTTGGGTTTTTTTGGAGCTACAACATACAACTTGCTCCTTTGAAATTCTGATGAGAGTTCTTTGCATCTCCCCTGCAATGAAGATCTTCTTCTCCTTGGGTGAATGCTTTCAGATGTAGACTTGGAGGCCTCTGTCTTTTATGCTTTTCTAGCTAAAATTTGAAATTAAAATAATTCTGGAATTCACTAGTTACAAATATTTCTCGCTCAATTGCCAATGATATTTATCTTTTAAGATAGCTTGGAAACTTGAAAATTAATATAATGTTTCTATTCATCCACTAATGGTTATTTAAGAGGACATACATGTGCAAAATAAATGCACATGTCCCTTGATGTCAACACCCTTAATTAGAAATAAGGATCCACATATTGGGCATGTCATCTTACTGAAGATTTAGGGGATTTTTCTTGGGGGTCATGCATATGGTATGCTTGAGTATTGATTGCAGAGGATAGGAGGTATTTAACTATCTTTCAGAGACAATTCAAAAAGGGGCACCAAGGTGAGGACACTTGGAAAAAGCTCAGGAGTGAAAACTTGTGCCAATGGCACTTATTAGTAAAAGCGAAACAACAATAGAAAAATAAAATAACTATATACAAAGAGACCATCGAATGGATTTAGTTGAAATACTTTAAGTAGATTAAATTTACCAAAATCCCAAGAGTATTGCCTTCTTCGTCCTCAAGATCAAAAGTGTTACTCTACTTGCAACCATTGATGCAAAAATGGTCTCTCCGTAAAGAGTCAAACTTTGCATTTTGACCAAGCCTAGTGGCCCACTCCTCATACTTTAGAACCAAATCATCTTCTTTGAAGTTGGGGTCTGAAGCCTTTTTGTCAAACCATCACTTTACCACCCATTTTTGACTCACCATAGCATCATGGATATTCTCCCTTGCTTCTTACATGTTGAGCAATTCTACCAACCTAATTTCCATGGCTCCATTATCTTTAACTTCTACTGCCTTTAATAGTTGCAAGGCTACGATTTCTATGGAAATAGGTAAAACAACTTATTTTCCATACACTAACTCATATGAAGATGCCTTGAGAATTTTCTTCAACATGATCCAATCAGCCCAAAGGGTTATCCTTAAATGTTTGTGCCACTCTCTTTTGTAATCTGAACCAACTCATTTGATTAGGCTTATCAGATTCTTGTTGGTGGACTCAACTATTCCATTTCCCTAGGGATAGTAGTTAGATGAGGTCTTGGGAAAAATTCCATTCTTGAGTACGAACTCTAAAATTTTCAAGCTAAGAAAAGATCTTACATTATCATATAATATGGTCTTTAAAGGGCCAAATCTTGTGATGATCTCTTCCAAAAAACTGAGTACTACATTATCAGTTACTTCTTTCAATGGAATAGCCTTGAGCCATCTTGTAAAATAATCAATGGTTGTTAGTATCCATTTATGGCATATTTTAGACATAGGTTTGATCATCCCAATGAATTCTAGACCCCATTGTGTGAAGGGTTCATCCACTATAATTGGTTTCAAGGCATTGCAAAATTCTTCCACTTACTAGGAAAGGATTGATATTACTAACATTTCTCACCAAGTGATGGCAATCTAAAAATAAGGTTGGAAAAAGATATCCCATATGCATGATCTTTATTGTAGTTGTTTTTATTGAAAAGTGACCACTCGAGGGGCTATAGTGCATTTTATGTAGAATCTTGCCGGCTTGCTCTCTACCCACACATTTAAGAAATATACCATTAAAATTCCTCTTGAAGAGAATTCATTGAATGAGAGAATAATTGGGCCCCTGTAGTTTGTAGAATCTTTTCTTATGTGAAGGAATATTCTCTAGATCTTAGCCAGTTTCCATGAAACAAATCATATCCACAATCCATGAATCTAAAGACTCGTATTGGTTTACCAATACTTCTTGTGACACACCTTCTTTCTTTGTCAGAATCTCTAAACCTTAGGGTAAATATTCACAGAGCCCTTTCCCATAGATAACCTTGGTTGGCTTGACTTCAACATCATATTCAAGGATATTAGTGATCCAATTGGATCTCTTCTTTGTGATTTCTCCTTCCATAATGTATTCTCTGACATTGGAATGGGCCACATAGATCATTCTTTTATTTCTGACCACCAAGTGTCTACATTTATTGATCCCTTTAACAATGGAGAAATCTTTCTTTTCAAAAAAATTATACTTGGTTTCATATCCTCACAAATTCATTGAATAGAATGCAATAGTATGTTCACCTTTTCCTTCATCCTCCTTTTGAGTCAACACAATTTCCAAGCTATGTTCACTTCCATAAACATACATAAAAAAGTATTTAGAGAATTCAAGATTCACTAACACAAGAGTAGTGGATATCATATCTTTGATTTTCTTGAAGGCTATACTCCCCTCAAGGGTCCAATTAAAAACCTAATCCTTCTTAAATATTAATGTGATTGGTCTAACCAACCTTGTGAAGTCGAATATGAATTTGTTGACGAAGTTGATCTTTCTTAGGAAATATTGAAATCCATTCTTGTTAACCAATAAGGATAATTCATTAATGGTCTTTACTTTGTCAGGTTTAATTGAGATCCCTTCCTTGGATACCACATAACCAAAAAGCTTACCTTGTAGGACTCTAAAAACACATTTATTGGGGTTTAAAGATACCCAAACTCCTAACACCTCTGAAAAAAATTATCTAGATGATCAAAATGATCTTCCTTGGACTTTGAAAACATTGTAAGGTCATCCATATAAAGGATGATCTTGTTGATCAATCCCTAAAAAATCTATGTCCATTGCTTGCTAAAAAATGGTTCTTGTATTATAGTGATTGAAAGGATTTTTTGCTTAAATGAAGGTCCCCCACTTTGTGTTAAATGTTTTTTTATGTTTATCTTATACCTTAACCCAAACTTGTTTATACCTTGAGAATCCATGAAGCAAAGAGAATTTTTTTGATTGTGCAATAGTTTGAAGAATTTTTTCGATGGAAGGGAGTGAGTAATGATATTTTAGAGATATTCAATTCAAGTTGCTAAAGTCCACATAGAGCCCAATCTCTCCATTATTTTTCTAGATGGGAACCAGGTTAGATACCCACATTGAATGCTTGATCTAGTATATAATCTTTGAATCAATCATTTTTTCAATTCTTGAGCCATAAGAAACTTAATCTTTGGATTCATGGGCCTCTAATTTTACCAGATTGGCTTGGAACCCTCAACCAAATCTTTGGTGTGCTAAAATATATCATGATCATATCCTTCTAAATCCTCATAGGTCCATTCCATGACCCTATCATATTTTAATATAAGGATATTAATTGCTTTTTATTTTTCTAGAGAACATCCTTCCCTACTTTTAACTTTCTTCTATCTCTTACATCAAGTTCAAGACTAGTCACCTTTGTTTGCCACAAATTTCCTTTTTTCATTATTGGTGTCATCAAAGTAGAAGAGATTCTCTAGAGTGATCATCCCTCTCAAAATCTTATTAGTATTCAACTAGATAATCTAATCTTCATAAGTCTCATTAATCTTTGGTTGCAGTTATTCTGCAAACTCACATGATTGTTGGATAAGCATGGAAATCTAAGAGCCACTCTAAAAAACCTACCAGTTCTACTCATTATCAGGGATTGTGGGTTTGATGATTACCCACACTACATGTTTTTTGGCTAGTAGGTTGATCACCAGATCATTTTGAGAGTCAATCAATGCTATTCTATGTATTGCATTATGTGATCTTGGAATTATTTGAATGTTAACAGATTCAAATGCTTCGATCAAGTCTCATAATTTGTGGTGGTAAGACCTCATTTAGATATTATTTGTAGTCATGGTTCCTCTTACTTTTTACCACTATTTTGAAATATTTGAATGCCTTCAATTGCTTTACTCCCATCTACTTGACAAGGATTAGGCAATGAATTAGAGCTTCATAATTGGGCTCATTATTTGTGCAAGAAAATTGAAAGCAGAAAGCTTGAAGGGTCTCTTTTCTAGAAGGAGACACTAAATGGGTGCTAGCTCCAGAGCCAATTATGCATTTTGTGCCATCAAATTGCAAAGTACAAAGACTAGACCCATCTTGTAATTCTTTGTTTTGATCTTCTATTTTATTCAGAACCTCATGGATGATTTTATCCTCATCATATATCACATTAGTCCCAAGACTGGTGTCATCATAGTTTTTGAAAGGATCATTTCTCATGAATTCATTAATTAGGACTTCTTCTTCTGAGTTTTTGTCACTAATCATTTCTTTTTCATTAATCATCTCTATGCAACACATCTCATTCTTTGAAAAGGATATGTGTGTAGCTTCAAAGTTAATTATAGTATCATCATATACATTCTTTGAGTGTAGTGCTTTAGACAACACTTTCACCTTTGAACCATATTTGGTCCTCAAAATCAAATGGGACCAATCTAGAGACAGATATTATCCCATCTTGGTAGTAGAATCTTTGGACAAATAAAGTCCAAAGATGGGATGAATTTCTATTATCACAATCTCCTCAGCCACAATAATACTAGGACAAAAATACAAGGTTGGAGGGAGATCTTTGATAATGCCTATCATTTGTATCTTCTTCCCATCCAATTGCCTTACCTCCTATCTAGAGGCTCATATTGTAATTGCAAGGATTTTGCAATTTGCTTGGGCATAATTGAAGTACTAGCACCAAAGTTGATCATGGAATTGTGTAGCAACTTATTCCCCACAATCAAAGTCAAAAAGAAAGGAGTAGGCTTTGATTTACTCACCTTTTATTTCACATTGGTGAATTTTTTGGTTGCATGAGGTTGTGCTCCTTTCACCACCTCCTTATTTTTGGATTGGCTATACTCTTAGGTTGCTTTAGTTAGGGTTGGTTTTTCATGGCCTTCCAAGGCTTCCCACAATAGATACCTTTTGTCAAGGATCACCACTATATCTTATAGGGAGACATTAGTTGTGTCCCTCTTTAGTTGATCCACCACATTAAGTGATATCAAGCATTGGATTTTGGGATCTTTCACTTTATCTAGAACCATTTCACTATATTTTGTAATGTTGCAAGCATAACTTGTTGTCCTTGGCTTCTCTCAAAAGTATCTCTAGGTTATGGATTGGCGACTTGATTCTTCTCTGACTTCTTTTTAGAGTGGGTGTAATAGTCTAATTGAGCTTGAGGAGCTTTTGATGTGGTAGCATCATTAGCTAACATTGTATCTTCCCCCTCCATCTAAAATAAAAGTGCATGATCAAAAGAAATTTCTCCTTCTTTCTCTAGCAATATACCTTGCACTTGGACCATTAGGATGGAATTTTCAACTCTTGGAGATTGATACTGTTAGTGTGAAAGGGGTACTTTATCTAACTAGTTCATTTCCTAGCTAGTTCTGTACTTAGGTCCTCTTTGGACTAGCTTAAGCTTACATAGGGATATGGTTGTTGAGCGTTAATGACCCTGAGTTGTCACACCTCTTAAGATAACAACACTTGTCATAATCTGGTCACATCCTATCTCTCCCTTGGCCTATATAACCAAGGAATTTCCTTTGTAATCACCAATTCTCAAGCTCATTATAGATTTGCATTCTCTTGAGAGGAATATAGTTTATTCTTTCTTATATCTCATTTTTTAATTTTCTTTCCTTTAGTCATTTGCATCTTGGGTAGGATAATTAACAAAATATTACATGCTATGCGAGAAAGAATGAGTTGTGGGTTGGCAATATTTTAGAAAATTTAGGAGTGTAGAGCTATTTTTTTAAAGCACATGAGTATGCTCTTCTCTTGTATCCTTGGATAATCTAGAAAAATAGAAAAGTGTAGAGAAAACATCATTTTTTTGGGGGGGTTCAATCACTGAATTTCCAATTGTGGGTTTTTTGAAGCTTTTTAGAGAAATTTTAAGCTTACTGTATAGTCCAAAGAAGTTGAGAAATTAAGATCTACCCTTTATTTAATCTAAATTAGATAATGGAGGCCAGATCTACAATAATTTGAAGCGGGAGGTTCATTACTAGATCCAACAATGAACTATCATTTTAGAGCATTTTTGGTCAAATCTGACCCTTCCATCGTGCTTAGAAGGCTCAAAAACCATAAAATCAATTTTAAAAATGTCAAATTTGAAGAAAGTTACTAGGTGAGGCAAAAAAATTTGTCCAGTGAACCCTATGCCCCCACTGAACAAACAATATATCTTATTGGAATAAGATCATTCAAAGCATTCAAATGAGGATAACAACCTGGAAGGGTAGGTGGTTGTCATTATCTGGACATATATTATTGGTAAAATCAATACTTTCTGTCATTCCCAATTATTATATGGCTGTATTGAAAGCTCCAAAATCAATGATTTTATTAATTGAAAAGATAATAAGGGATTTCTTATGGAAGGGGAACATTGACAAAAAAAAGATCTCGCTTCTATCTTTAGAAAATCTTTGTGAATATAAACTAAAAGGGGGATTTGGAATACACAATTTATTACCTAGAAATCAAGCATTAGGAGTGAAACTAGTGTGGTACATGTATGCTAAGCCTCATGCAAAATGGTGTAAGGTCATGCAAGCAAAGTACTTAGATAATGCAGATCCAAAGAGAATTTTTACAATACTAAATCCGCCACAAGGCTCTACAATGTGGGATTTTTTGGTTGCATGTAAAAAGGTAATCACCTTGTATCTTGGGAAATTCAAAATGGTTCACAAGCTAAATTTTGGGAAGATTCTTAGGGCGAACATGCACCTTTAAATACAGTTCAAAATCTGCAAACCATTCAAAATATTCTTACTTCAAGTTGGGGGGTAAAGTGAGATATTATTTTGAGAGCATAGAAGAGTGCATTGTTAGGGTTAGAAGGCAGATATCTAACAATTAATTGTAGATTTGATTAATAAAATAGAGAAATAAAACACACAAAAAATTATAGTAAAAACAAGACAACACAAAGAATTTAGCGTGGTTCACCCAATCCGGGCTACATCCACAAAACCACAACCATCCAGTGATTTTACTATCCAATGTAACACATATTAAAATCTCACTAATAATTCCCTACTACAACCCCCATCCCAACTGCTTATAACAAGATTTTTATAAGCTTCCAGAATTAGGGTTCTACAAAGTCAAATTTTTTTCTTTTTCGATGATTTTTCCTTTATTGATTATACATGAGGAGTGTACAATATAGAATGATCAGTCACCACATACCAACAATACCCCACTTGGAGATTGATCAGGCTCCACACCAAAAAATCTCCCACTTGGAGACTGATCCTAGATGACACTGCTGCACTTATAACTCCCACTGGAAATAAACACCTTGGACCTTGTTGCTCTTTTATACTTTTAACCATGAAGACCAACTAAAGCTGAAAAGGATCTCAACTTCTCCCTTGTCACTTCCTTTGTAAACATATCCTCTATATTGGCATCTGTATGTACATATTTTCTAGCTTGACCTGTCCATCCTCCAACATTGATTGAATGAAATGATATCTCAACTATATGTGTTTGGTTTTAGAATGAAAGGAAAAATTCTTTGCAAGATGTATAGCACTTTGGCTATCTGTAAACAAGTAATTTTCAGCCTGTTGTTTTCCCAACTCTTCCATGAAAAGTTGCAGCCATATTATCTCCTTTGTTGCCTTTGTTGCAACAACATACTATTCCTTTGTGGTTGATAAAACAACCACCTTTTGCAACTAAGAAATACAATTCATTGTTGTACCACTAATTGTAAATACATAACGTGTGGTACTCCACCTGGTATCTACATCCCCCACCAAATTTGAGTCAACATAGCCTTTTAAATTAGTATTAGAGCCCCCAAAACATAAACATTTATTTGATGTACCTCTCAAATACCTAAGAATCCATTTTACCACATTCCAATGCTCAACTCCAGGATGACTCATATACATACTAATAACTCCTATGACATGTGCAATATTCAGTCTCATGCAGACCATGACATACATTAAACTACCTATAGCTGAAGCATATGGTACCTTGGACATCATTTCTTCCTCCTCTTGTGTCTGTAGACACATATCCTTGGCCAATTTGGCATGACTAGGCAAAGGTGTGCTGACAATTTTTGCATTCTCCATATGAAATCTTTGCAACACCTTTTCAACATAATTGGCTTGAGATAAAAAACAATTTTATGTTTTTCCTATCTCTTGTAATATTCATACCAAGAATTTTTTTGCTGCCCCCAAATCCTTCATAGCAAATGAATTTGCTAACTACTATTTTAACTCCTTTATGTGATCCATGTTAGACTCCACTACAAGCATATCATCAACATATAAACATAAAATAATGTAGCTATCATCATCCAACCTCTTAAAATAAACACAATGGTCTGAATTACATCTATTGTAGCTATGCTCAACCATGAAGCTATCAAATTTAATATACCACTATTGAGGTGCTTGCTGCAAGCCATATAAACTTTCTTCAATTTGCACACCAATTTCTCCTGACCTTTGACCTCAAATCCTTGAGGTTGTTCCATGTATATTTCCTCTTCCAAATCACAATGGAGAAAGGATGTTGTAACATCAAGTTGTTCTAAATGCAAATCTTTAGCAGCCACAACACTTAAAATAGTGTGTATAGAAGTCATTTTAACAACTGAAGAAAAAATATCATCAAAATCAATTCCTTTTCTGTGCAAATCCCTTTACAACTAACCTAGCTTTAAATATTTTCTTACCTCGCATCCTCCTCTTTTAGCCTATAAACCCATTTTTTCAGTAAATCCTTTTTACCTACAAGAAAATTGCATAATTCCCAAGTCTAATTTTTTAGCAAGGAGTCCATTTATTCTTCCATTCCATGCTCCCACTGAACCTTGGTATCCACCTACATAGCTTCATCATAACATTCTAGTTCACCAACATCAATTAATAAAATAGAATACAAAGAGGTAGAAAATATTTTTGGAGGTCTACTTATCCTTGAAGATCGTCTAACATTCACTAGAGTTTTTGGTATTTGTTGTTATTGTTGCGGAGCATGAGGAACCTCTAGAACATTGCTATTTGGTGTATCATCCAACACTACATAATCATTTTCTTTCTTCTCATGCTGCTACAACTGATCTTTGTACAATACTTTCTCATTGAATATGACATCCCTACTTTTCACAATTTTTTTATTTTCAAAATCCCAAAGCCTATAACCAAATTCATCAATTTTATATCCAACAAATATACATTTCTTTGATTTTGCATCAAGCTTGGTTCTATTTTTTAGAATCTACATGTGCAAATGCTTCACAACCTGAAGGTCTTGAGAAAAGAATAACTCACCTTCGTACTTGTCCATGCTTCCTCTGAAATACCACAACCCAAAGGATTAGAGGGACCTCTATTGATTAAATAAACAACAGTGTTTACAACCTCTTCCCACATGTTTAAATGCAGCCCAATAGGCAATCTCATAGTCTGTGCACACTCCATTATTGTTCTATTCATGCACTCAGCCACTCCATTTTCCTATGGAGTCCTTGGAACCATTTTCTTCCCACGAATTCCATTAGAGGAACAATAATCTTCAAAATATTTGCTACAATACTCACCACCATTATCAGATTTGAGACATTTTAAATTTTTACCTGTCTCATTCACAACCAAGCTTCTCCATTTCTTAAAAGTTTCAAATACATCAAATTTCTACATAAGGAAATAAATCTATACCTTCCTTGTTGCATCATCAATAAAAGTGACATAATACTGAGAGCCACCGAGAGAAGATACTTGAACTGGTCCCCATACATTTGTATGCAGAAGCTCCAATTTCTCATCTTTCTTTTGCTTCCCATCCTTGAGAAAACTAACTCTCTTTTGTTTTCCATAGACACAACTTTCATAGAAATTCATATTAACACATTTTAGACCTAGTAATACATTCTTTGAATGAATTACTTTCATACCTTTTGCACTCATATGCCCAAGCCTCTTATGCTACATTGTTGATTTAGAATCCATAGCAGTTGTCTGATTTTTTGCCTATTGAACTGCTTCAACTATTCCTAAACATTGATTTTTATCTACAATAGCTAAAGTAGAAGGAACAGTATGACTTGTACAAAGATATATGGTGCCTACTTTCGCACCTTTTGCTACCACTAAGGCACCTTTTGTAACCTTCCAATTTTTATCACAAAATGTAACAACACAACCTTCATCATCTAGTTGCCTTTCTGAAATTAAATTTCTTTTTAACTTTGAAACCTGTGTTACCTCATGTAGTATCCAATGATTCCCATTCTGAAACTTAATCTTGATTCTTCTCTTTCCAACAATTTGAGAGGGTTCGTTATCTCCCAAATAAACCAGCCCAAAATCCCCTTGGACATAATCAAGAAAATAACTTCTATGGGGCATAGCATGAAATGAAGCCACTAAATCTAACACCCAGGAATCATCAACATTATCAAGGGAAAGAATCAAAGCATCCTCATCATATTTATTACTTACCACATTTTCCTCTTTATTTCCTTCCTTTTTGTCTCCTTTATTTTTCTAAGACCAATAATCTTTATTTAAATGACCCGACTTACCATAATACCAACAATCCCTCTTGTCTCTAGATTGGGACCCTTTGACCTTTGATTTTCCTTGTGACTTCCCATGACTTCCAGAATTGTTTCCTCTCTCCTTTGTTTTTCCCCTACTTTCTGCATTCAAAACATTACCTGATGTGAATGTTCCACCTGAGTTTTCCCTACGAATTTCTTGGCTCAAAATAACACCAACAACATCATCAAATTTCAATGTATTCGAACTAGAAACATAATTGCTAACAACCATTACCAAACTATTCCATCTTTTAGGAAAAGAACACAGAATTAAAGGAGCCCTAACTTCATCAAATTTTACATTTACAGAAGTTAATTAACTAGTAACCGTATTAAACTCATTTAAATGATCAACAACTGACCCACCTTCTACCATTTTCATATTAAATAAATGCTTCATAATAAATACCTTATTCGAAGCATAAGGATTTTCATATAACTTCACCATGGTTTCCATCAACTCTTGAGTTGTCTTTGTTGTTGTAATATTGAATGCCATCGATTGTGCCAAGCATAAACGAATGGCTCCCAGTGCCTTTCTGTCCAAAAGATTCCAATCCTCATCACTCATTGTTGTCAGTTTCTTGGCTATTCCTTCCAACAGCCTCCATAAATCCTTTTGATAAAGATAATCCTCCATATGCATCTTCCATAACTGATAGTTCTACCCATTGAATTTATCTACCTTCAATTTACCCTTGTCCAGCATTGCTCCCACTTAACCGTGAGATTTTCCTATGTAAGATAATTGAACACAACCCGATATGATACCACTTGTTAGGGTTAGAAGGTAGATATCTAACAATTAAATGTAGATTTGATCAAGAAAATAGAGAAATAAAACACACAAAAAATTATAATAGAAAAAATACAACATAGAGAATTTAACATGGTTCATCAATCCGAGCTACATCCACAAAACCGCAACCATCCAATGATTTTATTATTCAATGTAACACATATTACAATCTTGCTAATAATGCCCTACTACAATCCCATCCCAACTGCTTATAACAAGATTTTTATAAGCATCCAAAATTAGGGTTTTACAAAGTCATTTTTTTCTTTTTCGGTGATTTTTCCTTTTTTAGTGACGACATGAAAAAATGGGAATTTTTTTTTCTCAGGGGTTGCCACCCTTGAACCCCTACCCAGGGCCCATCCTAGCCCTGGACCTCAGTGAGGATACATGAAGAGTGTACATTATAGCATGATCAATCACTGCATACCAACATGTATAGGGAAAGTAAGGTGGAAAGATGTCTCTAATATTACTTGTCCAGATGTTCAAAAAGAGGAGTTAAAGAATAGATTAAGTGAAAGGAATGTTTATGTGTGAGGAGGTGATCATAAATTGCTATGGGATCTATCAAAATTGATTATAAGGTGACAATGAGTAAAGGGGGAAGCATCAAACCTCAAAGAGCATTATCCTTCTGCTGGGACTCAACAATGCTTCCAAAGGTTGGTTGTTTTTCATGGTTGGCTATTAAAAGGAGAATTTTGACAAGTGATATACTTGCCAAACTTGGGATTGTAGATCATTTTAAATGTTTCTTGTGTGAAAATGAGTGGGAAGAGGTAAAAACCCTTATTTATTCATTGTCCTTTTGCATCTCAATGTTGGTCCTTTATCAAGAATAAATTAAATTGGTATGCTCCACTACCAAATAATTTGTGGGATTTATTCTCAAGTTGTCTAGTATTGTATAAATCAACATTGTTTGCTTGCATGCATTTTAAGAGTGGTTCCCTCTATAGTATTGTGGACCATTTGGTGGGAACGAAATAGAAGGATTTTTGGGAATGAGAAAATGAAGGTGGAGCAATTATTGGAGAAATTGGAATCTTCAATATCAGAGATAACAAATGCTTATGTTCCAAGGGCCAAAAACATTGGTTCAGTGTTCATAGATTGGGATTCAAAGATAATGCAGAAGTGGACTAATATTGTTCTTCCATTCAAAGGGAGCCTGCACCAAAATCCAAATCACAAATTAGATAAAAGAAAAATATTTTGGGTACCACCTTCAAAAGGATATTTCAAGTTAAATTTTGATGGTGCATCATGTGGCAACCAAGGAATATCAAGGGTAGGTGTTGTAATAAGGGATCACAAAGGTAAAGTCATTTTAGCTAAATAAATAAAACTTCTGAAAGGAACAAATAATATTGCAGAAGCACAAGAATTATTGTATGGTTTGCAACTAGCATATGATTTGAAGCTTAACGTTTTAGAAATTGAAGGTGATTCCCTAATTATTATGAATGCATGCAAAGAGAAAAAAAGTGTTTTGTTGGAAGATTAGACATGCGATGCAACAAGTATGGAATTTTTTGGATAAATTCATTTTTTTGCAAATAAAGCACACATATAGGGAAGGAAATCAGTTGGTGGATAAGTTTGCTAACATTGTGTGTGAGAAAATTTTCAAAATGAGATGATTTATGAAAACAACATGCAAAATATTGCATAAGAAATAAAAGATATTGTCAAAAAGGACAATGTTTGTTTTTTAACAAAGTGAAATGGTGTCAATGTTAATCTCTCTTCCTATTATAAGGTTGATAAATTTGAAATTCAATTTTTTCTTGCAATTCAATTGTAAGTTTAAATTTTTTTTTTTTAGAACAAGAGAGCTTTTCATTGTTTTGCAAGGAAGGGGATCACGCTTCAATGAGATGCACAATACAAATGAAATGTGGATAGAAGTAGCATCTAATTGGGATGACTCAGGGATGGATCAAAGGCACAAGGTAAATACAATGTGGATAGGGTTGACATCATTTTACAAAGATATTTTTAAGCACATGGTTCTTTCATTTTGTTTTCAGTCTAATAAAAAAATGTTTTCACATGTTGCAGTGTATAATGAGTACTTCCATCTACTAGTATATCTTTTTACACATGGGTGCAATTTTAATCATGTCTCAAATTCATCTATTTGCACATGAAAATTTGTTTTAAATTCCATCTCATCACACAGGAAATTTGTGTAAGGGAATTCATTAGTACTTTATGGTACAACACACACACAAAACCAAAGATGTAGCTTTAGCAATGGATACCATTGTAAAATATGAGATATTCCATAATGGTGTATCATTATTTCACTAACAGGTGTATTGTTTTGCAAGGGAGAGCATCAACAAATCTGAGGTTACTTATTACAGCAATAATCTAAGCATATTTCAAGTGTGTAAAAGGCATAGTTAAGACTAATCAAGCATGTGGTGGACTTCTAGGAAATATTACATTTTGTTAAGGCTTCCTTACAAATTTCACAGCTTTATTATGTCTATGGGTATTTTCTTTTAAGCCACTCTGCAAATTTGGTAAAATGGTTTAACAAGTAACATAATTAAGGAAATTATGGAGTGCTTACAAGTAAAGTGTATCACAAATCAAGTAGTGTTAGTTCCTTCAAGATGTAAGGTGGTGTGATATTAGTTTGCTTGCAAAATAATCCTAGTTGTCTGGCAGCAACAAAGTGTTAATTGTAAGTTGAAGTTTCTAGGTTGTGCTATTCTCTGGGTTTGCTATATCTTGTTTCCACCCATATCCTATATTTGGGTTTTGCTATTTTCTAGGTGAAGTGTGATAGTGTTTCAATTTTTTATACATTCACAACTTTATCTTGGGACTTTCTATATCCTATTTCCAATTTGTATTGTTTTGTATCCAAGTTTATATATGTGGCATGTGATGGAATTTTTGGCATTAAAAGAATAGTAAAAAATAATTTAGCAGCATCAGTAAGTTTCTCAAAGTTGTTTTGTTCATATCTAAGTTCAATGGAGGTTCACGGTTTTTCAAACTTTTCTTTCATATCTCAATTCTATGGTGTTGAAATTATCATCAAATGGAATCCACTCCAAGAAACTGCAAGGCTCCATTTCTAGTTCAATAGTGGGAACTACTGTTCTCTAAAGATTTGGGAAGAGAACAATTATCTCATGTATTTAAAACATATTGTTCCCCTATTTTCAAAAGTGAGAAGACTATAATTGGAGATGAGATACTACAACTATCAACTCAGAGGATAATATTTCCTTCAAATTTTGTATCTATCTTTGTTTCAAACATCTTGGATTCAAATCCAAATTACCAAGACATGCATAAAATTCCAAGTGTAGTCATTCAAGAGGTATTCTTACAAGAAAAATCTCTACTTACAAGCATACAAAAATATGATTTCTGGCAAGGAGAAGTGTATATTGGTGGTGTCTTTCCTAGGCACTATCTACACCATATAGTTAATTTCAAAAACATATATTGGTATGAGAATGGCACTTGCATTCAAATCTTCCAACTATTTGTACAAGGAGTTGAGCCATTATCACTTTGAGCTAGGTAATGATATGGAAAGAAGCTTAAAAAACAAATACCATGCACTTTCATTTCTTATTACACATCATTATCACCACTCCACTATTGTCAAGTCACCAATTATGCCATAGTAGAGAAAGTTGGAAATTGCAGAATCACAAGCATCACTAGTGGATCCAAATGTTCAATAGCTCAAGCCTCCCCCACAACCAATTCTCCTAGATATGAATGTTACAAAAAATTCAAGACCAACTCTGCCAGTGAATCAAGCCATGCAGAAGGATGGGAATGAAAAAATATTCTCAATAGGAAAGGCTTAAAAGAAATATGCAATTTGCTTGATATTTTTGTGTTTTGGAATACTAATATGCAAAATTTCAAAGTTTTATCATAAAATATAGCAAAATTCAACTGTTTTTGTCATATATGAAGTTGACATTTTGATGTTACAACATATTTAGGTATTGTTTTATCATGTTAGTGGTATCTATTTAGGGTGGAAGTGTAAGGGGTTATCATTTTCCAAATCATGGATCATCTTTGTAATATTTTCTATTATATAATATAAATAGTTGGTTTAATGCCTTTTGCTAAAAAAAGATATTTTTAAATAATAATTTAAAGGTACAGGTACTTGTATGCACAGGCCCTGACACCATTTTTGATTATCATGCCCCTCTTTAAGAGGTCACACCCTCTTTAAAGAGGTCTTACGAATCTCTTAAGAGAGGTCATAGAACCTCTTTAGAGAGGCCTATGGTCCTCTCTTTTAAAATCTATTCATTGAAACCTTCACATTCCTTAAAAAAGGGGCACTATAAATAATTTTTTCCTTTGTATGCTCCCTACACATGTCTCTTGTTGTATTTGTTCTTGTAAATATCTTCTACTTTGTGCTCTATTTTTCCTTCACAATGGATCCATTTAAATCTCCATTTCTAATTCCATATAAATACAATACATGGAATCAAAATGCATTGAATGACTTAATGCAACTAGGATATACACCCTATGTTGAGAAGGTAACTGATCCCACAAATGATAAGGAAAAAATACTCTAGATGTTTGGACATACAAAATCTCTTGGCTGTCTAAGAATTTTAGTTTCTCTTGATATTATGTTTCAAATTGAAGAATTTAAAGATTCACATGATGCATGGGAAAAGTTAAAAAATCTCTTTGTTACAATTGATGAAGTTCTTGGTTATCAAATTGACAACGAACTCATGATTCTTGATCCAAAGTCTTTTGACAACATCCAGGATATGTAACAAAGGTCAATGACCTTAGAGCATAATTTAAATCATGTGGCTTAGAGAATAAATACATTCAACTTGTCTATAACACTCTCACCAAACTTGGACTTGAATATTCCACTTTTGTTTCTAGCTTTCACAGTCATAGGTTGACAATGGGATTTGCATTCACTACACCTTATTTTGCTTCATTTTTTGAAATGTTGATGCAAGAAAAAGGAATGCTTCTTTCCATGGGTCTTCTTAAGCCTTCACACTCACAAGCTTTGATGGTTGGTCAACTGAAGGGTCAGAAAGAATCAGGGAAACCTAACAAAAAAAAGAGTTCAAGAAAGTCACAAAAAGATCACGCACAATCATCTTCTACAACAAAAGTTTACTCCAACTCCTCATCTTCAAAGGGGAATTTTAAAAAGAAAGAAAGACCATCTTGTAGCTCCTACAAGAAACCTAGTCATGAGGAACATTCTTGTCATAAGAAGCATATTGATGAGTTAAAACATCTTTAAAAAACAACATTAATCTACCTTCTTTTGTTTCTCAACAATCCTTTTCTCCTCCTTCCAAATGAATCAAAGGGAAAGCAATTGAACTTGTTTCTATTGCTAATTATTCACAATAGTGGATTCTTGACTCATGTGCATCATATCACATGGGTTCTATTGAAGAATAGTTTTGTTTTTTAGAGCCTTGTTTTGTGCCCCACATTCTCATCAAGGATGATTCCCTAGTGGATGTAATCAAGAAGGGTTAAATTAATGTTGGTAATGGTACATTGGAGGATATCCTCTATGTGCCCGATCTATCATCCAACCTTCTTTTCATCTACTAAATCACTGAGAATGGTAGAAAAGTTCAATTCATTCCAGATTTTTGTCAGCATCAGGAATCTTAAAGATAATGCACTCCTTGCAGTTGGTAAGGCCAATCATGAGTCTCGCTTGTATGCTTTCTCTCATTTTTTATTTGATTCACATTCCACTACATTGATCACCTTTTCAAATTCCTTGGGAAAACTATGGTATGAGCAGTTTGGCCATCTCAACTACCGATATCTTCAACAACTCAATAATTTTGGTCACGAATCTTCCTCAAATCAATTTTTTTGATGGTGTATGTTTGGATTTTTCCTTGGAAAAAAATCCTGAGGACAAGTTCGACAAATGGATGGCTCTGAGGTTTTTGAAACACTTTAAACTAGTTCATAGTGACTTGGTGGGTCCTTTTACAGCATTATCTTTCAGTAAGGCTCACT
>VDFB02120608.1:0-25011 GCA_007258455.2 Sequoia sempervirens | reverse complement strand
AAATGTGGTCATAATCAATTGAAATCAAAGGAATGTATTCAAATCTTTCTTCCTCATTTTCATCATATGTTTTTGAAACAATTAGTGACACCGTATCCCATTTACCAACATATCCAAGTTCTTGATTGTTGCATGCATAATTAGAGTTTCCCTCAATGCACTTAGTGCAAAAACAAGAGTAATCCCTTGTGTCTAATATCCATCCATGGTGACTATATGAACTCCTAACACAATGCAAAGATCTTGTTTTTTCTACCCTCTTACATCCATGCATCGATCTTCTATCCACACCTAGATACATATGTACAACAAAAAACTTATGTGAACAAATATGTATATATATATATATATTTTAAATTTAAATAAATTCAAATTTTTGATTTAATGTAATTTATACATACCTGATATCTCCCAAAACACTCTATGTGGAATGTTTTGGTTTGTTCTTGAAGATGTGCCAACCAAACTTGATGCAAACTATTTCTTGCACCATTCAACAACATCATGTGCATTGTCTAGATGATCTTTTGGATAACTCATTTGATGCTTTCTTAAAGCTCATTTGATGCAAGCTCCTGCTCCATCATGCTCACCCTTTCCATGCCCACTCTAAAAAAAACTCCAAACATGTGGTATTTTGTAGATTTTATGATATCTACAAAGTGCATAGAATGGCCATGAAGATTTGAATTGTGTCACACATCCATCTGACCATACAAAATGTTTTTCATATTTTACACCCATGCTTCTCAAATTCTCAAAAAATATTGTAAAACAATGTTGGACAAAAAGTGTGTCATGCTATTTATCATCACTAATATTAAATTGATATTCTTTCTTAATGGCTCGTTCTTCATATGTACTCTCAACACCATCCAATTTTGATTGTGCATGTCGATAACACACATGAACCATAATAGTGATTTGCTTTGAAAATTAATACTTTGATTGAATCTCCTTTTGATGTACAAAGGAATAATTTTCTGCAAAGTCAACTACTGATAGAACTGTTCCACGTGGGAAAGTATCTCTCAATGTTTGGAATTGTTGTGCTTGCCACTTACCAAAAAAGGAATTTTGTATGTATTGTCGTATCAATTTTCAAAAATATTCCATAAATTTTCCAATGGGAATCTCCTCTTCTACATAGTTCAACCTTGTGCATTCTTTCCCAAAATTTGTTTGCAACTTTACATACTTGTACCTGTGTAAGTAAAATATGTGAATAACTAATAAACCACACAATCAATGAACTATTACATCAAAGAGAATCCAAATAACAATCTATGAGAAATTGAAACAAATAAACTCTCTAAAAATAGTACTTACCTCTTGCAATTTACTGTCTTTGTTAGGTCAGTATCCTCAATTCTTGAAGGAAATTTAACCAAATTTCCACATGTCTCACAAATTCCTTTTATGTAGTTTATTTGAGGTCCATTTTCATGATCACATAATATAGACTTTATGAACAAACTTTCCTATTTAGGAGGTGCATTTTGAAACCCACATCTTTCTTCTCTCATCTTTTGAAACACCTGATAGTAAGATCAAATCCAATATGATAACGGCAACAAAAAGTTTCAAAAAACTTGTTTATCTTCACATAATATGGCTTTAACCTTTGAAACGTTGTTTTCCCAATCTTTATATGAGGATATGAATTAGAAAAGTTCATATACATCTCAAACCATGTTATTTCTAGCCAATGTTTGATATGATTTTCATAAATACTGGGTCCAATCTTGTGTCTCATAACATCTCTAGTATTTGATGATGGACGAGTCTGATCATGCTAAAAACCTGAGACCAAGTTCCTAACATCTTCAATCATGTCAGAATGGGGAGCTCTACACATAATTTCCCAATTTCCTTCTAAACTCTCATCCAAAAACTTTCTCTTTTTCTCATATTTTATCAATGTGGTTCTACTATAACCAATTTCAGTTGAAAGTGCGGACATTTTTCTTTTCCTTGCTATATCTTGATGTACAATAGATGTCAACATCACCCTTCTTGTAGTGGCCTTATCCACTGATCGAGATCCTTTCCCAATGGAATCTAAACCCTTTTTAACATTTTGAACAATATCCTTTTGTAATCCCATGTGTTTCTTCTTATTTGATGTCGAATGTACACCCAAAAATTGTAATGACTCTTTGAGCTCATCACAAAGAAGTAAACGTGATAACAATTGGGTTTTTTCAAGTGTATCAAGATGATTGAAATGATGATTGATCATTCCATTTACAGATTTATTCATTGACCTCTTTCTCTTATTATAAGGCTAGTTGGCATAATATTTTAGTTTCTCCATATCCATTTCAAGTATATGATCTAAATTTCTATGAGAAATTTGTTTCCTCACCTTCTCAACTAGTTTTATATTCTCATCCATACCAGTAGGAGGAAGTGATCCTAACCTCTCTCCAACATGCATTGTTTGAACTTGTGCCTCCTCCCTATCTTCAAGGACCATGCGTTCTTGAGCGGATTCATTTGATCCAATGTCTAGATTTGGCTCAACTTGAGCATGAAAACTTCATGCTTGTTGAGCCCTTCCTACATGTCACAAAATATTTTGCAAAAAAAAGTGAGAGATGATGTTATATAAGTGAATTATATGTATACAAGCAAATTGACTGATAAGACGTGATGCTATAAGTGAGAGAAGTTTCTGCTAGTTTTATATGCTCATCCATACCAGTAGAAGGAAGTGATCTTGACCCCTCTCCAACAAGCATTGTTTGAACTTGGGTCTCCTCCCTAACTTCAAGGTCCATGTGCTCTTCAATGGATTTGTTTGATTCAATATCTAGATTTGGCTCAACTCCAGCTTGAGGAATCCGTAGAGCATAAAACATAAAAATAATGAGAACATTGAAGTGATGAAAAGAAAAGACCAAAGACACACAAAAAAATGCACATGTATGAAAAAAAATCTATAAATGTATAGCCAAGGATAGGATACACATAGGTCAAATTCCATGCCAAGCATCAAAGTTTGAGGATTATGCATACACGTGAATTAGAAATTTTAGGCTAGTGATATAGCAAAGGAAACCCTTAGAGTATAACAAGGTGATCCAAAGAACCCCAAAAAAATTGGGCTATAAGATGTTTCAAGGTTTCAGATAAATTTCCAATATCATGCTAAGATGAAAAAAGTTAAAAATTTATGGGACATAAAACACAACCCAAATAATCAACTAAAACCAAACACAAATATTGAAACAAAAAGAATTGGATTAAGGAATTGGAGTCAAGGATCAGATAAACATTGCAACTTGCATGACCAAGATGACTTGAGGACATTTAAAAGTATTTATAGTCATTCAAGTGCAATAAAACTTGAAAGTTTGAAAAAGCACAAAATAAGTTCAAAATGAAGAAGAAAAGAAAGACAATATAAAAACAAGACCTAATAAAAATGAAAAGGAAACAAAGAAACAAAAAAATGTAAAGGGGAGTCTTTATATTGTCCAAGAAAAATGAGACATATGTGCAAGGACAAAAAATCTCTCCTATTCTTTCAATTAGGATTTCTTGGTCTTGGATGTATATCTCCATAGTGAAATCTTAAAAAAACTTCAAGATGGATAATTGTAAACTAATAGGTACTCCAATAAATGATGGTAAGAAACCTTCAAATCAAATGTGTGTTAAGACATCAAAAGAATAATCTATCATATAACTATTATTCCTTGGCACCATATGGCTTGAGTTTTGATGTCTACATGTGTTAGTCTCTAGAAAATTTGACATTGCATTGGCTTTAAGTATTATTTGAGTTCTAATTTTCAAATAATTCTAGAGCTTAGAATTGGGCATTTATTAAAATATTTAAAAAATATTTTTAAGGAAGTATTGATCATTAGATTAAATTCAATGGGAGTTTATAAAAATCTTAAGCTAATTAGATGTTGCAATGTAGATTGGATAGGGGATATTGATCACCAAATATCAACATTAGAATGCTACTTCATTGTACATGAAGGTGTAGTTTCATGAATAATTAAGAAAAAATAATGGTTTCTTTCAAAGTGCAAAGTTAGAATATATAAGAATTTTAAAATCCATAAAATAATTAATGTGGTTGAAAAAATTATGAAAATCAAAGTGACATAGTGAGGGACACAAAATTTAAGGTTTCATTGGAGAACTGAGCATGTATTGAAGTACACTATCATTTTCTTCATGAACAAAGTAAAGATAAAATTGTGTAGATGCAATACTCCACAATGATAATATGATGACAAAAACATTAAACAAAGGTATTGGTAATTTAAGATAACTGTAAGGTTTGTAGGGAAAGATTTAATGTACAATATTTTAGTTTAAGAGTACATGTTAAGTTGGGGTATTGTAAGTTGAAAAATGGTCATACATTAAACATTTCTAATTTTAATAAGAAAGCCAATGCAAAATGTATGGACATACAAATTTATGTTTAGGTGTACTAACCAAATTATTGGGTCGAGTAATGCACATTATGGATTCCATCCCATCAAATGAATACTCTTTTTTTTTCAAAGTAAAAGTCCTAAACACACACTTGAGAGTGAGAGAGAGAAGAAACAATCATGTACCTTGTTTCTTTCTATGATAATTTTCCAAGTTTTGTTCACGCCTCTTTTGTTCTTCTTCTTTTGACAATTTTTGTTGAGACACATTTTTTCTTTTTCTTAGTTACCCCATTTTATTATTCAACTTAAAGATGACTCAAAAAAAGTCCTCTACCAACTTAGTTAAATTCTCCTCCAATTTTTTTTTTGATTGGGGTATGTGCAAGATCTTCATGGAAAAAATAGGCCCTTAAATGGCAAAAAATTTAGAAAAATTAGAGTTAGGAAAATTGACATAAAAATTTGAATAAGTTATCTATATTATTTCAAAAATATGTAAGAATAGAATCTGTAGAAAATTGAATGTAGTTTCTAAACTACTAGATTTATTTATTTATTTTTAAATCTATTTGGTGAGAATTTGAAATTTCAATGCAATAGTACTTAATTTTCAGGGAAAAAATAAGTAGGTGTTTATCTGACCACCCTAACCAAAATAAAATGATAATAATTTTCTATAATATTTTAGACATAAGTAGAGGACTCATTTCTGGATGTGATGCATATATTTTTGTAATTTTTTTCTAAGTAAATAATTAATTATGATTTTTAATCACAAATTTTAAAAAATATATAAAAACTCAATTCACCACCTTAACTTGGTCAAAACTTCATGAAATTCATTTTTTTCTCTTTTAATCCTATAGTATGAAAAGCATAGAATGTGATGCATGTTTTGGATTCCAAAAATGTGATAACGTTTGAAATCTATATATGTTTTCAATCAACCTATCAATGAGGACTTTAGTGTAATTCAAATAGAAAATGAATAATAATTATTTATTAGAATTAAAAATAAAGCATAATTTATATGGTGGAAAGCTGGAATATCCTTTAAAACCCTTTTCATTTCATCAATTTTGGGTAAAAAAGTTGTCGACCACATACCTACAAATACCCATCATATGCAGCTTTTTGGCCCATCATACCTACCCACATACCCATTGATAAAATGAAAAGTTGTCGAGCTCCAATATTTTCCTCCTTGATAAATGTGCAAAAATTCTTCTCCAAAATCTACGCTCCAAGTGATATAAATGAGAATTAATCTTACAATTTGATATCTAGAATAATGAAAAATAAGCTTCTATTTATATGCATATGGGATGGGAAAAAAATATTCTAGTGTACATGGAATAACTAGATCCTAGTTTAAATGAATCAAGTAGTAAACAAACAATTTATTTCATTGTGGAGTTTGTTGTTATTTAATTCATAGGTATGCACAACATATCTAGTAATTTTAGAATTTTGTTAAAGTGTCAAAAATGTATATTAGAGGTATAATTTGAATTTAATTTTCTTAATTATATTTGAATTGAATTTCAAGTTACTTGTCAAAAATGTATGATAGAGGTATAATTTGAATTAAATTTTCTTAATTATATTTGAATTGAATTTCAAGTTACTTGTCAAAAATGTATAATCTAGAGGTATAATTTGAATTGAATTTTCTTAATTATATTTGAATTGAATTTCAAGTTACTTGTCAAAAAGATTATATCTTGTTCTCAACTCAATGGTTCATGTTGCTTAAGTCATTTTTTTTTAAATATTTACTGTGATCAACATGAATGAACTTAATTATAAAGTGGCATTGATTTCCCTAAAATTCTACTAGAGATCAAATGTATATTGAATATAAGGAAATGTAAGTTGTAAGAGATCATAAAATAGGAAAACATGTATGTATATTGAATATTTACAGCAAATCCATACATTTATTATGTGTAAACATGTTTAAACCATAAGAAAACACATGTACATACATGTAAATGGATTCAATGTATAAACATAACACATTATAAGCAAAGAGGAAAATGTATGTATATATCATATAAGAAAATATATGTACATATCATATAAGAAAAATATAAATTAAAGATCATCAAATGTCAAATACTTAAGATCAAAAAATAAGCAAATGTATGTATATCATATAAGCAAATGTAAGTTAGAGATCATCATATATTGAATACTAAAGATCATCATATAAGCAAATACATGTGGTAAAGATCATAAATCTAGTGTACAGGGCCTAATATGAATGTCTACTCCTAGTCGAACGACCATTTGAATAAGAACGGTCCTACTCTGATGGATGTGCCGAGCCCTGCAAATAAAATAGTGTACAGGATGTGTTAAATACATATAATTTATATTAAATAAATTTTATGAAAGTTATTTTTAAATGAACTTGTATTTTTAAATATCAATCTAGATCTATGCATACATAAATATTGCATGTACATATACATGTGTGATTATATAAAAATGTAAAACTCACATATCCACTAGTAGCAGATTCATCCACAGAGTCACATTGATCATGCACATGATTTGGACCAAGGCTAGGAGTGATATGAAGTATGTCCACCTGTAACAATATATATACATATATATATATCAACTTACATGAATATCTAGTTAAAAAAAATTTAAAAAGAATGAAAAAAGAATTGAAACATGCACATGCACACATACATGATGCACTTCATTTGATATCAGATGACCTAAGTCCTCTGCAAGGGCTGCCTCCACCATATCCACCACACAGTCAAGTGACGAATCAACATCTGCATCCATCTGATTTATCCCATGTCATGTCATAAATGATGAATGTAGAGGACTATGAAGGTGAGATGGCATCGACGATGATGAACCAAAACCAATCAACATATCAGTAAAACCCATAGACTGTGCAACTGTTGAATGATCTGTAGGTGGATCCTGACGTGCAGTAGTGTTGGGCTGAGAGTGATGGGATCCTAGAATTGAACAACCTCTGCATCTCAAATGATCTCTAACCATGCTCTATACCGATCCCATTGTCTGATGCAATGTGGGCATATGCCTCCAACAGGTCCTTAGCCAAACAATGCAGAGTCATGGGTGCCATATCTCCTGTAAGTGTATCAAGTTGTGTAGGAGTAGGGATGTCGACCACTGTAAAAGGATCCATGGTGGTCCATTGTGCTGAAAATGGAGTGGATCAAGAATGTCTAGACATCAAATATTGACCTACATGATCATCAGATATCCTAGTGGTGGAAGCCGCAATGTCACCTATAGTGTCAATTGATTCCTTTTGGGAAGCAATGATAACCTCATCTACTATGGGGGCTAGAGCTAGGGTGAGAGTAGGAGACCTCTCATCAACCAATACCCTAAACACTAGGGGTGGTCTATCTGCTCGACAATAGGTGGGCCTATCATCAATCCTGCCACGCCACTGACTAGTATATGGTGGAATGTCCAGGTAGTTGACTTTGAGGCCCAAATGGACCTCAGCATATAACTGTTGAACAAAATACAATGGAATCTAGTCATTTTCTGGGTATAGACCATGTGCTATGAGAAATCGTGGGTAGATCAATGAGGCCATAGCATGATCAACACATCTAGTGACCCGATATCCCCTAACCTTATGCACATTTTGATAAAATGGAAAACAAGTGGCTTTTATCATTTCTTTGGTCACACTATCTTGTATTTGTTTAAGGGGAACATCATCATGTACTTCTTCCCACATGCGGGAAAGAATAGAAGCTACTCTATCTGGGGAATATGCACTAGTCCTCTCAAGTTCATCTTTTAGTTTTTCTAGACTATGCAATATTAACATGCATGGTTCAATATATATCCCCGGGTTTGCACCCTGTGCTAATGAATCTCTCAATTTTTTAATCCCATTAGTGGTATTTGCAAACAAATAATTTGGTGTAGGTGGAACACGATCTGCATTTTCCATGTTATATATATATATATATATATATATATATATATATATATATATATATATATATATATATATATATATATATATATATATATATACACCTAAAAGAGCAATGAGACTTTGGTAAATAATATATCTAGATAAAGGGAATATAAATCTAAAATAGTTGTAATAATTCATCTACTCATCAAGAATATTTTCATACCATTAACAATTTAAAAAGAATTGGAAGAGAACTATAATATATAACATATCATCCTTAAATGGTTCAAATTTTAAATGAAATGATGAAAGAAAGAATAAGAAAACAAAAATTAGTGTAAAATTATTTGAAAATAATTGGGGATAAAAATATCTAATCTAATAGTTGTTAACATAAATGAACTTCAAAATAGGATTATGTAAGTGAAAAAAAAATCTATTGCCTTCATTGAACCTAAATTTATCTAGTTAAGATATGTCTAAAATTAAGAACTCACACTAGAATATCAATATTCCATAAGAATCTCATAAAGAGGGTGAATTTAATAGAAGATAATATAAAATCCTCCATATGAGGATGACTTTTATCATTACATTATGAGTGAATCATCTCAATTATATAGCCAAGAACATAAAAAAATTATAGATTAGAAAGAAAAATAATCAAACATTTATCATATTTTTATATGTATAAAGTTTAGATACCATAAAACTATTTAAACTTATAGATTGCATAAAGCTATAAATTGAATCATTAAAACTAATTTATTAAGAATCAAATCTAATAAATTTTGACTTCATATTGCATACTTGTTATAAATATCTCACTAATCCAACCATACATTTTATATATGTTAAAAAATAAATAATTGTTATGCCCATAATTTTTCACTAGAAAAACGCAATAAATTTTTTTTTTGAATCCTCTAATTACGCTAATTAATGCTTTAAGCATTTATGATGCAGCAATAACCATCTCCAATAGAATTAACATCCTTCCTTTAATTAATTTGTTGGTTTAACTTGCTAATGTGATACTATTATTAATGCATCTCTCACTATTAACTATACTTTAAATATTAAATTTGCAAGTATCACAATTTAATGATTACACTAATAATATTCTCATTATAATGGTTATGTCATCATAACCCATAATGAGTTGTTCCTACTTCTATTTATTGTTGACAATAAGGTCAATATGGTATTACGATTATTAGGATAGTTCCTCATGACCCAATGATGGCATTTAAAGTACTAAATATGTAACTTTTATGGTAATAACAACATGAATAATTATATGGTTTGCATTTATTTATTTATTTTCCTCTCATATTTCAACATCTATAAAAGGTTTTTCCAAAAATGCTATCAAATTATCAATGAGTATTAATAAGGTTCAGTATGCTAACATTAGTATAATGGTAACTATCGATATGAATATATTGATAAGAGTATTAACAATACTCGATGATATTGAGGCTCCCTCTAAAATTAATATAAACATTCTATAAATTTTATTACTCACAAATAATATTAAACTTTACTCATAATAGAAATGTTAATGTGATAGTGATATCATGTTTACATATACCCTCATTTATACTATTACAAATACCATCCATTAATACCCATATCAATACTATAATAAATTTTATTAATAATATTAATAATGTATATATATATATATATTAAGAATAGCCTCATTTGTGGATGGACCAGGTAACCCTAAGGTGAATGCTAGAGCGGCGGCAGCATCGTTGGTTGGGTTGTCGACGGTGAAGTCTAATGGCTTCCCTTTGTCTGTGTAGCACAATGGTGTTATTGGGGCCATTTTGCAGGCGACTAGAACAACCAATGGAGGTGGTCAGGGAGGCGCTAGCCCCATTTCTATGGTGCTTGGTGGAAGGAAAGTCATGGGGATTGGCCCTAAGGCTAAAGCTATGAATTTTGCAGGTCCCAAGCTTGGGCATTTTGGCAGATTTATCCTTGTCAGGAGTGCTATTTCAGTGAAACTGAAAGATGAAACAGTAGAAGAAATTGAGGAGGTTGTTGCTAATCTACCAGTTCAAAGGTTTTTGGCCTAACCTACCCCAGTTGCATTCTTGGATATTTAGCGAATGGGAGCCTTTAATTTCGGGTAAAGTTAACATTTATCCCTTAGCTAAGGGGTTTTTTGCTGCAAAATTTGACAATGCTCAGGACAGAAAAGTAATCTTGTGTGAAATTTTTTTTAGCTAGGAAGATAAATATATGCTGATGATCAAACCTTGGCATTCTGATTTCAACCTTGTTTTTGAAAATTTTAATAAATTGTTGATTTGGGTTAGATTGCCCAATCTCCCCCTTCACCTTTGGCATGACTCTCTTCTAGAGGAAGTGGGTGATGCCCTTGGTGATTTCTTGATGGTGGATGATGAATCTTATGACATTATTCATTCCACCTATGCTCACATTCTAGTTGAAATAAATGTTTCAATAGGGTTTCCTGCTGAAGTCCTTCTTAAATCTTCTAAAGGCTCTTGGGTCCAATCTTTGGATTATGAAGGGATTCCCTTCCGATGTAGACGATGCTTCAATACTGGACATGTGGCTGCACATTGCGTATTTGAGAAAAAATCTAAGATAGCTACTTGGTGGAAAGGTGCCTCTCAACATCATAATACGGTTGAGAAGAAAGCTGATCAGAATAAGAGTTTTTCAGAAGTGGTTGCTTCTGAATCACTGGGTCTAGGGATGCCCCCTCCTATCGTCTCAACTGGCAGAGATGCTAGGGCTTTTCCTACTGAGTCTAAGACTATTGCTTCAAGTGATTGTGCTTCAGCTTCCCTTTCTGGCAGTTCTTCTGTAAAGTCTTTATTTGCGCAAAGGAATCATGATGAATCTCCAATTTCACTAGTTTTTTGCTTTCATACTCATGAAATTAGCGATTTGGTTTGGCATGGTAAAGTGGCGCAAGTGGAAGAAGGTTGGATCACAGTTAAAGGAAAAAAAGTTAAATCCTCTAAGCCTTCTTTTGACATGATTCTCCGCTCCCACAAGAAAAGTGTAAATTGTAAATCTTGATTGGTCTTGTTTTGGAGTTTATCTTTTTCACTGGCTGCTTATTGTCTTTTTTGCAGCCTTGCTCTTTTTGTATAAGGGTTCCAGATCCCTTCAAAATCTATTTTTCCCTTTATCAAAAATAATAGCGCATAAACACTATTATTTGTCAGCTCATTATTGCTTGCAAAAATTTTATTACCATCTTAGCATCCCTAATAAGATTATCAATAAAATACTTTTCTTACTCGGGTGATTTTATTTGTGACTTATTTTAGTATGACGATCCCCCTTTATATTACCCTCAATAATAGTATCACTATTTGTTATTAATATATTTAATTTTAATTCTTTTATCTAACTCTTATATATTGTTATAGCATTTATTTAATTATTCATCTCTATTACAAAAATAATTATATGATTAAATATATTGCATACTTGTTATAAATATCTCACTAATCCAACCATAGATTTTATATATGTTAAAAAATATATAATTTAAGAATTTATACAACTTCTAATTATGATAAAGACAAGAATCTTAAACTATACCATTATTTTGAGTTTGGTTTAATAGAAATTGAAAAAAAGTATAATCATAAAAAAACAATGAATAAACTAAGGATCATTTTAACAATGGTGAATTAGTGCCTAAATATTGGCCTAAAAAATTACAATATTCAACATTCTCATCACAAATTATATATGAAAACTAAGGATCATTTGGTTATATATATTTTCATAGATTTAAACTTTGAATATTTATTACTATAACATGTTCATTACAATTAGATTTTTAAATAATATTGTAATAATTTATTATGTCTTTGAAATTTGTTTTATGGATTTTAATGTTGTTTTTAAATTTAAGTTAAAATAGAATCTAATGAGATACCTTAAAAAGATTCAAGTCTTATAACTTAAATCTCCCTCTTATATAAATATAGTTTTTTCTAGTCTTGCAATTTCTTGTGTCATCTGTTCAATTATTTTAGCTATAGATTTAGCCACAATCTTGTAGGAGGTATTAAGAAGAGTAATTAGTATCCACCCTTAGATTAAAAAAAAATAAAAAAATTCCTTTAAGAATTAATTTATCAACCCTTGATTAATAGAATTTAAATGATGGATCCCATTGATAAAGCTACTTTTTATACCTCATAGAGTCCTTGATGAATGGACATATTGTTTTAAGGAATTGTGTAGCTAAACCATCTATTCCAAGAATTTTTGAGTATTCAAATCCTTCAAGGAAATATCAACCTCCTCAAGGGTGAATAAATTATTTAAATGTGCATATTTTTTGAGACCAATTATTTTGGGTATGCAAGTGCCAATCAATTCATCAACTATATCTTGAAGTGGATATCCTTCAACGAGATCAATTAAAAATTATTTTTAATGTTGGAGGAAAATGGATTTAATATCATTAGAGTTGTCATGGAACTACCTCTCTTGATCAACGATAGATATTATCCACTCTTGAGAATGTAAATATGTTCGAGATAACTCAAAAATAATTCGTATCCCTTATATCCTTTCATCCAATGTAGCTTATCTCTTAATTGAGATCCTCTACCACAATTAAGTTCAAATCTTCTAAGTTTTATTTCAACGGAAGCAACCACTCATTGTAGAAAAGTTATTAGTAAGTGCTAAAGCCAAAACAAGTTTATTTTTTTCTATTTGGATCCATTTTTTTTCCCATTCTAGATCTCTTTCTAGCCATATTCTTATTGTAAGATCATAGTAAGGTAGTGTACAATATATTTAATCTCATCATCCACAATTGTATCCGCTTACCATTTTTTTGAGGTCTAGGAACATCAATCAAATGGATATTAGGGAAGCAAGGTGATCAATTTGATTGAGGTGGGAAGTGTTGAGCTTGAAGGATAGATTATTAGGTATGAGGAATAAGAAGTTTAAAATTTTTAAAGAATTGGGAGGTGATATGTGAGATAGGTTTAATAGAATCTACTTAAATAAGGGTGTTTTGTGGAGAGGGGACAATGCAAAGATAAATAAATAAGTAAAATATATCAATACAACTAAGTTTCCCTTAGTTCACCATATCTTTAGTTGGTCCAAGTGAGCTAGTAATGAGTATAAGAATATTTTTTGTCTATAATGGGATCTAAACCCCTCATGGTATTTCTAGTTAGGATGTAGGAATTCAATTGTTTTTTAGAGAGTTTATGAGAACTAAACCAACTTGAATCTTTTTTTTTCCACCATATCATATTCACCTCCTTGTAGCCATTTAGTCATAGGGAGGGCATAAAAATCCATTCCCAAAATTTAACTTGAGATGAGGAGTCATTAGGAATACATAAAGAAAAATTGAATAGGTATTCTTTGGATTAGTAGTAAGCACTAAGCACAATTGTTGTTGGGATCCACTCCTCAATAGATGATAAACTTAGCCAAGTATTGAGAAAGGTGGGTCAACCTTGCATCCTAATATTTTGATTTATTATTTTGTCCTCATGTTAGGAAATGAGGCATCTCACTTTGTGTTGGTAGTTATTTGTCATTTGTTGAATGCTTTGGGAGGTGTCTAAGATGTTCTAAGAGCATATAATATCATTATAGCTTTATAAGATGAAACCCTCTTATGACATATTCTTATGATATTTAAGAGCGTGACTATAGAATATTTACAGTAAAGTATTGACCAACATTATGAAAAATCATAAGAAATATTTTAATGGGTTTGAATATATCAAAGTGGAATACAAAAATTGTGTTTGAATTATTTTATCTCATGGTTTCAATAAACCACTTTTAATGTATAGTTTCAAAACATCCCATTTGTTAGTGCTTGAGTATATAATATCACATGATTCATATGATTGGCTTGTAGGTATTGTTAGTGCTTGAGTATATAATATCTCATTTATCAGTGTAGGAATATTTGTACACCACTACTTTCTTTCATTTGGTATTAAGCCTTGGTCATCTTACATTCTAGGTGTTACGTGTATAATTTTTTTGTACTAATCTTGGAGTGAGTGGGACCTTGCATACAAGAAAATCTTGTTGTAGGAAAAATAGCAACTGTGTCAAGGAAAAAGATGTGGACATTTACACAAACTTTTTTTTTAAAGCAAAAGTGGGAGACCACTTATAATTTTATTTATATATAATATTTTACATATAGCTGGTTCAGGTGGACATACTAGCGGGAAAGAACTAGCAAGAAAACCCCCAGTTGCAGTTTGAGTAACAAATTTTACAAAATATCAAAAAGACCAGTGAGGTCCCAGTACAAATGACCAATTGTTTGATTACAATGTTACATAAGCACATTGGTTGAATACATCAGTACATATGCACATTCTCTTATGCACCCAAAATATCCAAAAGAAGACATCATACTAGATATACCCATGACCCAAATACATAACACTGGAGATTACAAAACCTTACTAAACATAAGACTAATAAGCTAGGAAGCCACTTTCAAAAAGATGCAGATTTGCAACCAACATGCTGAAAGCCATTAATCGAGATTTCTTTTGTTTCCACTCGTTTACCTTTGTGTTGGTGATCATGCTCAAAAGAAGGTTTTGATTTGTTAATATCAGGCACATAATGATAACAAAATTTCCTATTGGATGAAGATGGAAGTTGCAAATCATGAATGAAAACATGACTTCTCAAGAAAGAAATGGCATGATATTTTCTTTTTAAATCATCAATCTCCTCCATGGAAATGGCAGATTTGTATCTGTTTAGAACTTGGTAGAGATGTGAAGAAGTTTCATGCATTGTGGATAATAACATGCCTTGGAATATGTCAACATACCTCTTCTTATGAAACAAAACCTTCTTTCAATAATTAACATTATAAATTAATACTTGGCTCACATTGTATAATCACACTTGAAACCAACAATGGAAGATTGAGAGTCTCAACTAAGAATTCCACCTTATAGATAACATTCATACTAGAAGCCAATAACTAAAGACCAAATTTAATAAATAAATAACTTTCATGTGTTCTATATCATGCCTTTGAGGGGTCCACAAGTACCATGATCCTTTTGAAATCCTTCACCATCTAAATGCATCCATTCCAAGACCATTGGGAGGTGGGTATACAATATGAGCCAAGTGTTAATTTCTAATGTTAATTATTGAAAGAAGGTATATAAATTATTCAAGCATCTTAATTCTCATACAGAGTTATATCTTAGTCAATTTCTCAATGTATGAGTTCCATATATTTGTAAATTTTTCTTAATATAAAAACATATTTTATTTCATTAATTAACCTATCTATTCCATGTTACAAAGGATGCTCTTATTTTAAATTATAAGTATATAATTCAAAATTAATTAGTAATTTTCAAGATAGAGTACACACAATTTCTTTAGTTAAAATAAAATAATATTCTTATTTCCATGTGAGAGTTATGTAGAATGGTAGCTTTATGTCTCAAAAATATTTATTTCATGTACATACTAAATTTTTATCATTACATTAAATGAGTGAATCATCTCAATTATATAGCCAAGCACCTCAAAAATTTATAGATTGGAAAGAAAAATAATCACACATTTATCATATTTTTATATGTATAAAGTTTCTACTATCAAACTATTTATACTTATAGATTAAATTATTTTTGAATTTGGTTATTTGGGTTCAACATGTCATGCTATAGGATTTTCTTGTGTTTTCACCATTTTGTCATGTGTAGATAGCTATGTATTTTATAGGTTTAGGAATTTTAGAGGAAGGTGAGGTTGAACAAAATGCATAAGGATGAGATGGAGCCTTGTTTACCTTAGGATTTTGTTGAGGCTCCCTTTGAGCATAATCGAGGGGTGGTTGGTCCTCTTGTAGACATGACTAATTTAGAAGATCTTGTCAAGAGAAATTTAGAGGAGATTGGTAGAGACAAGAATCATGTTATAGATGGATTAGTTGGAGTTCATTTCCTCTACCATTCTCTTGAATTGCAACATTCACCTCTTGGTATTTCTTCTAATAATTTAAAAATATGAACAAGGTTCAAGTTTAGAAGATTATAGGAACCCTTTATTCCCTTTGGTCTCAAGTTTGGAAACTAAATATGGAAACTCCATTACAAACCTCAACTAGATTCATTCATGGAAAAGGATAAGGTTGACAATAAGATGTATTTCCTTGAAGAATTTTGGATTCAAGTTGTGAAATGATAGATCTACTAATGTTTTTGGGAAAATGATCCTCTTTATTAGATACATTGCCACTATTGGTGGAGTATTTCTAATTGGATTTATTTTTCTAACTTACAACTATATTTTTCTTGTTGTTGTTCCATGCCAATAATATTGATCATTTTTTTTTCTTTATTGGTCTTTGTAAAAGGGTGGGGCCCTTTCAAAATTTCTATTTCTAATTCATAAATTCAACCAAAAGTATTTACCCTAAAATTAAAATATAAATTTAAACTTTAAAATAACATTTACTCCAATTAATGGTATTGTCATTTGTTCCAAAATTGATAATTTTTAATGTTTAACAACATTACTATTTGGTTCTCCAAGGTCATGCCCTAAAACCAACAATAAAAGAAATATTTATTAGCGCTTTCTCTTAATGTGAATGGTTTTGTTTGTTATACATTGGGCACTGTATATTGGATAATAACTCTTTCAATGCTTATATTACTAATATATAGCAACATTATTATCATTTCATAACATTAATGGTAAATACTATTATTGCAATATTAAATTTTACTCTAAATAATAATATTACTATTTATAATACATACTAACATTTCCCTTGCATGTTCATATGAAATAAGTTTCAATTTATTATGTTTTATTATAATTATTATCCATAAAATAATATTTTCATGAATGTTAATATTTGTATTTATGATACATAATGTGATTATAACCCAATTATTAGTGTTAAGTATGTTATTGGAGATGACATTCCTTAATATAAATATTACCTATTAGTATTATTTTCTTTTATCTTGTAACCACAATAATTTTTCATTTACAACCTTACTATTAAATATTAATAGAGTTTATTCATCTATTCAAATGAATAAGTTTTACCTGATTTATATTAAAAAAAAAATCCTAATATGTAGTTCATCCTCTAATATTCAATGCCCACTTGAAAGAGTATATATATATATATATCCTATTATTCTTTATGTTTAATTTCAAAATTTTAATGCTCTCAAGTATAGCTTACAAGTGCATTCTTTAATTTTTTTCTCTTTCTTTTGTACTATTTTGTATGGGTGTCTTATATGCATTGCTTCAAACATATAATTTTAATTTCAATTTATCTTTCAAATGCAAGATTTAAACTTAAGCTTTTACATGAATAATATCATGTTATCCTTGCAAATGGGTTTTGTTAAAAATACAATAGAAACTTTCAAGCAAATGCAATTGACAGTTGTAAAGCCAAATTCCACAACCTTCCCCCTGCTTGTGCCAAAATGGGAGCTTTGGACAGGGTATGGACATCAATCAAATCATCAAGGTGGAATTTTACTAGATGTTTTAGTTGCAAGTGCAAGTGCCCTAGTACACATGTATGCAAAATGTGGAAGGCACATGAATTTTTTGATATAATGCCTCAAAAAAACCTGTTAACAAAGTAAGGCTTTAGAAACATTCAAGAAAATGCAATTGGCAGTGCCTTGGTAGAAATGTATGCAAAATGTGGAAGCATAGACAAGACATGTTAATTGTTTGACAAATTTTTAAAATTGGTATGCAAAATCTTAAAACAAATGGATTGTAAAGTCAAATTTGACACTCCTTGCCCATGCCAAAATTGGAGCTTTAAAACACGGTATGAACATTCATCAAAGCATAATAGAAATTAAGTTTGTTGTTCTTGAAAAGATTTAGAAACTTTAAGCAAATGCAATTTCAATTTCAAAAAACTTAATTTCAATTCTAATGTAAATTTTATCCATTTCATTCCATTTAGGGTTTAAATTTTTTTCAAAATAAATTCAATTTGAAACACAATTTCAATCACCAACCACTTGCTCACTATGGCTTGGTCAAGAGGTTGATGAACTTAGAAATGTGGTGCACATTTTTCCTCTGGGTCGCTACCTTCGCTGTTCACTTTCGTTTTCCTCCTTTGTTCATGTTCGTTGCTTGACAAACAATCATGTGAAATGCGTGTGACAGTGACTTCTTTTTTTTATATGCCCTAATTCAAGGGGTTCGGTTGAACCCAGGTTCGACCGAACTATATAAAATATGTTTATTTTATTGGATCATTGAGTGGTTCGGTTGAACAATGGGTTTGACTGAACTTATAGGTTAAGTCGAAGATATAATAGTATTTGATCAAACCTATAAGTTCAGTCAAACCCCTTGGTATGGTGAAAACAAAAATAAATGAGAATTCCTTCCTCAAAATAATTGTAAACCACTATTATTCTTTAACCCCTAAAGTATTAATAAGATTTGTATACTTTAACACAAATTCTATTTAACAGGTAGGCAATAACATTTGTATTATTGACGAAAGATGTGCCACGAATTTTTTGGGTTCATCTACCAAATTAATGTCATCATCATATGAACAAGGAAGGGGTACATCATTATAATATGGTGACGACACACTATCCCATATTAGTTATTTCCAATGTTGGAAAACACACTATCCTCTGTTAGTTATTTCTAGACATCTTGCATTCTAATGATGTCCCCTGTCCACTTTTCCTACATAGGGGACAGTGTATTTTCCAACACTACAAACAATGTGAGCATTTTTTGTTCCAATCATATCAAGAAAGTGAAATGTCATTTTCATTGTAACCAAAGAGTTGTTCTAAAAAGGTGGAATTCATTACATACCTGACAAGGGACAGTGTGTTTTCCAATAGGGAACAAAAAAATGATAGTTTGTTTTCCAATAAGGAAATAACTAACAAGGGACTATGTGTTTTCCAACATTATTTACAGTGTTGGAAAACACACTATCCCTTGTGGAAATAATTGACAAGGGACAATGTGTTTTCCAACATTGCTAATAATGTTGGAAAACACATTGTCCCATGTTAGTTACTTCCCTATTGGAAAACACACTGTCATTTTTTTATTCCCTGTTGGAAAACACACTGTGTCATTTTTTTGTTCCCTGTTGGAAAACATGTTGTCCCTTGTTAGTTATTTCCAATGTTGGAAAACACAATGTCCCTTGTTAGTGATTTCCAATTTTGGAAAACACACTGTCCCCATTTTTCAGGGATACTGTGTTTTCCAACAGGGAAATAACTAATTGGAAATAAGTAACATAGGACAGTGTTTTTTCCAACATTATTTGAAGTGTTGGAAAACACACTGTCCCTTGTGGAAATAATTGGCAAGGGACAATGTGTTTTCCAACCTACAAATAATATTGGAAAAAACATTGTTCCCTGTTAGTTATTTCCAATTAGTTATTTCCCTATTGGAAAACACACTGTCATTTTTTTGTTCCCTGTTGGAAAACACACTATCCCTTGTTGGAATACATAGTGTCATTTTTTGTTCCTTGTTGGAAAACACACCGTCCCTATTAGTTCTTTCCAATGTTGGAAAACACACTGTCCCCTGTTAGTTATTTCTAGACATATTACATTCTAATGATGTCCCCTGTCCACTTTTCCTACATAGGGGACAATGTGTTTTCCAACATTGCAAACAATGTGAGCATTTTTTTGTTCAAATCATATTTCCAATGTTGGAAAACAAATTGTCCCTTGTTAGTTATTTTTAGACATCTTACATTCTAATGATGCCCCTTTTCCACTTTTTCTACATAGGGGACAGTGTGTTTTCCAACACTACAAACAATGTGAGCATTTTTCCTACACAGGGGACAATGTGTTTTCCAACACTACAAATTCATAAGGAAATAATTGACAAGGGATAGTTTGTTTTCTAACATTGCAAATAATGTGAGCATTTTTTGTTCCTTGTTGGAAAACACATTGTCCCTTGTTGGAAAACATACTTTCCCCTGTTGGAAAACACACTATCCCCTGTTAGTTATTTCCAATGTTGTTCTAAAATTTGAAGGTGGACTTCATTACATAACTAACAAGGACAGTGTGTTTTCCAGCACTACAAATTCATAAGGAAATAATTGACAAGAGACAGTGTGTTTCCCAACACTGTAAATAATTTGAGCATTTTTTTGTTCCAATCATATCAAGAAAGTGAAAAACACACTGTCCCCTGTCAAGGGACAATTGGAAATGTCATTTTTACTATAACCAAAGAGTTGTTCTAAAATTTTAAGGTGGACATCATTACATAACTGACAAGGGACAGTCTATTTTCCAACACTACAAATTCATAAGGAAATTATTGACAAGGGACAAAGTGTTTTCCAAAATTGCAAATAATGTGAGCATTTTTTGTTTCAATCAAATGAAGAAAGTGAAATTCCAGTTTTAGTGTACCAAATAGTTGTAGATGGAGAGTGAGAGATAGAGAGACATAAGATGAAGATGGAGAGTGAGAGACAGAGAGACTTGAGAGGGAGAGAGAGAAAGACTTGAGAGGGAGATGGAGAATGGGAGAGAGAGACCTAATACGAAGATGGAGAGTGAGAGAAATAGATACATGAGAGGGAGAGAGAGAAAGACTTGAGAGGGAGATGGAGAGAGAGAGAGATACTTGAGAGGGAGATAGGAAGTGGTAGGGTGGGAGGGATAGGAGGGATCTAGAAAGAGGGAAGGAGAGATTGTGGCTTATGTAATAAGAGATTGTTGTATTTTGCATTTACTATAACATTGTATTCATTCTTAGATGCATATTAGCCTAAAATAAGGGAGACATGGAGAGGTAGGTAGAGATAGGTAAGGTTGAAGGAATAGAGGGAGAGGCAGGTAGAGAGAGTGATGAAAAGATGCAACACAAATTTTTCCTCATCTCCATTCTTCTTACCTGTTAACAAGAGCCCTACTATTCATTTTCATGATCTTCTAACATTTTTTCATATCTTTTACTAGAATCTTTAGATCAACTTCTCCCTCATCAACCCTTAGGATAGAAACATCCCTTTCTTGGATAGAGTTTTCAATGTCTTGAATACTTTTATGTATCTTTGTAGCCACTTTTTCCTCATCTTTGAGAGTGTCTTTGCGATTAGAGAATGTAGATGTTTCTTTTAACAAATTCTTTACAAGACTTGTCTACCTTTTTAGATAATCCTTTCATGTCTCCACCCAACTGATTCTCTTTTTTAGTACTTAGATCCAATTTTTCATTTTCCTTGTTATCTATTTCCAATTGTATTTGTTCCATGGAATTCTTAAGTTCAAGAATCTTTGAGTTCATTTTTTCAACTCCACTTATAACATCATCTCTCACATTCTTTACTTGCACAAATTCCTATGCAATACAAAACATCTTGACTTTATCAACTTCTACATTTCCATTTTCCCATTGCACATACTACACATGCACCTTCTTCAACTTCTCAAGAGTGGGAAGAATATCTTTAGTGAATACACTATCTATCTCATTCACTTTGGTCTACTTCTTTAGATTCCTTTTCCATTTCAACTTCTCAAGAGAAGGAAGAATCTCTTAAGTCAATACATTATGTGTTATCATTCTTCCAAACCATTTTTCACCATCCCCCTCCATTATACCAGCTCAAAAACATTATCCCTATCCCTATCCAATAAAATTATCCCTATCCCTCCTTGAAGTTATAAATCCAATTTGGGTGCCCATGTCCCATAATCCATCATCACATCTCCCCCTCCTACTAAGTCTATTTTTGGTCCTTCTATCCATCCCAGCCTCCCACCCCATATCTCTCTCCTTCCCTCTCTCCCTCACACACACCCTTACCTCTCTTCCTACACCTCCCTCTTTCCCTCTCTACATACCTTTCCCTTAATCCATCCCATCCCACCTCTCTTTCTACCTACATCTCCCTCCTTCCCAACTTCCCCCCTCTATCTACTTCTCTCTCCCCTTCCCTCTCTACTTTCCTAATCTTTATCTACTTCTCTTTTCTACCATTGTTTATGATGAATTTATAGCACTTATATTTATTCTTGTATATATTTCTAAAGATACTTCTCCTTTGTACTACATCTTTATCAATATGATTGTTGTTTCAAAAAACTCTAGTTGCTTTATCAATTTCTTCTTTAATAATTCATAGCTTCTATAAGGAATTTGAATATTTCAAACTCTCATCCACATGCCTTATAAACACATTTGAGGAAAATTATGAATGATTAATTACAATGATTACATCAATTATAGGGTAAAAATGAGCCTTCTTCAATTTTTTAATTAATCAATTATAGTACATACATATAGATAACGTTAATAATTTATAGTTTCATTAGTTCATTATTCAATTTATTCAATTAATCATTTATAATGAAAATATGGACAACATTGGTAAAAAATGTATTAACTAAAAGTACATATTGAACTTAAGAATTCCATGGAATAAATACATTCCTCTATACTTCACTCTATCTCTCCTCTCTCACCATCCCTCCTAACCTTCCTCTTCCCATAGGTGGAGAGAGGTATAAAGGGATAGAGGGATATGGGGAGGGAGAGACATGGATATGTAGGTAAATAAAGGTAAGGTTGAAGGAATAGAGGGATAGGTAGGTAGAGAGAATGATGGGAGATAGGGAAAGTAGATAGGGAAGAGGATATAGAAGTAGATATACAGGGGAAGTTGGGAAGGATGGAGAGGTAGGTAGAAAGAGAGGTGGGTGGGATGGATTGAGCAAAAGGTAGGTCAAGAGGGAGATGGTGAGTGTAGATAGAGGGAAGGAGGGAGAGAGAGGGAGGGAGGGAGAGAGAGAGGGAAAGAGGGAGGGAGAGACGTGTAGGTAAAAAGAGGTAAGGTACAATAAATAAAGAGAGATGTAGGTAAATCTAGATACAAAGGTAGGGTGGGAGAGGTATAAAGAGAGAGATATTGTGAGAGAGAGAGGGGGGGAGAGAGAGGTAGATAACTACTTTTCAAATCTATCTCCCCCTCCCTCTATTATGATCTAGTGATAACTACTTTTCAAATCTATCTCTCCCTCCCCTGCTCACTGACTAGTACCTTATGTTATTTCTACAATTGTGAAATTTTATATGGACTTGGATATTCTAACCTTTTCAATTTTAACTTATCAACCATCTCTTTTGGTGCTCAAATATATTTACTACCATTGTTTTAATTTATAACACTTATATTTAGTCTTGTATATATTTCCAAAGAGACTTCTCCTTTGTACTAGTTCTTTATCGATACCATCATTGTTTAAAAAAATGGTAGTTGCTCTATTACTTTCTTCTTTAATAATTCATAGCTTTTATAAGGAATTTGAATATTTCAAACTCTCATCCACATTTCTTATAAAGACATTTGAGGAAATTTTTGAATGATTAATTATGATGATTGCATCAATTACATGGTAAAAGTGAGCCTTCAATTGTTCAATTAATCAATTATAGTGTAAATATGGATGGCATCAATCATTTATAGTTTCATGCAATGGATTAATGCAATGATGATAGATGTTAGGTTTAGGGTTTATGGTTGAAGGTTTAACCTAATGGATTAATGCAATGATGATGATGGATTATCCCAAAGGGAGACATAAATATGGTGTTGAAAGACCTTATAATGAAGAAATTGAAGAAAGACGAAGTAGTACTTCATAATTAAATAAAAGAATAGATGAATATTAGATAGATAGAGGATGATATGGTATATGTAGTGAGACAACCTTCATCATATAATTAAGGTTGCATAGAAAGAGAGAGAGAAGTAAGGTTGATTCATCATTAGTACTTCCTATTATTATTTAAGATGCATTCTCCTATAGAATTTGATTCTTTCAATGTATGGTGCTCATTCTACTCAACTCTATTTTGAAATAGAGAAAGATCGTAAGACTTTAACTATACTTGAGATTTCAAATGTGAAAACTTCTTTTGCAATGGAAACAATGTTGAAATTTCTACTTTTCCCTAGTGCCCCATACTAGAATTCTATTTAGGAGGAAACTAAGGCTTAGAAAACTAGAGTGAGAGAGAGAATTAGGAAGGGATGGAGAGAGGTTGTGTGGGAAGGATGGAGAGAGAGAGGGAAGGAGGGAGATAGGGAGAGGTGGTTAGAGAGAGGTAAGGTGAGAAAATTAGATAGATAGGTAGAGAGAGGGATCTAGGTAGGGTGGGAGAGGTAGAGAGAGGTGGTGAGAGAGAGAGAGGGGAGGGAGAGGTTATCACAATGCTTATGAATATTTTAAATTAGTTATCACTAGATCATAATAGAGGGAGCAAGAGAGAGAGAGGGAAGGAGGGAGATAGGAAGTGGTAGGGTGCTAGGGATAGGAGGGAGAGAAAGAGGGAAGGAGAGAGATAGGGATAGGTATAGAGAGTGGTATGGTGTGAGGGATAGAGGGAAGGAGGGAGATAGGGAGTGGTAGGGTGGGAGGGATGGAAGGAGGGGTAGACAGAGAGAGGTTGTGTGTGTGTGTGAGGGAGAGAGGGGGAAAGGAGGGAGATAGGAAGTGGTAGGGTGGGAGGGATAGAGGGAGGGAGAGAGAGGGAAGGTCAGATATAGGAAGTGGTAGGGTGAGAGGGATAGAAGGACCCAAAATG
>VDFB02120606.1:0-23168 GCA_007258455.2 Sequoia sempervirens | reverse complement strand
TGCCACCAATTCCAAGAAAACCCTTGATCCTATATATATCAGCAACAACAACTCTTGGCACTCTTTTAGCACAACATGATGAAAATGGGAAAGAAAGAGCTATTTATTACATTAGCAGGACCATGGTGGGACATGAGCTAAATTACACATCCATCAAGAAAGCTTACTTAGCAGTCATGGTCACAACTCATAAATTTAGACATTATATGCTAACACACCAGATCAAACTCATTGCCAAAATAGATCCTCTCAAGTACCTATTGTCCAAAGCAACACTCACAGGGTGAATGGCTAAATTGGTTATGATCTTGATAGAACATGACATCGAGTATGTGGAGAAAAAGGCCATTAAAGGATAAGCAATTGTAGATCAACTGGTAGAAGCACCGATATATGCAAAAAAATCCCTCATATTAGAGTTCCCTAATGAGTCCATATTTCACGTAAATGTGGCAGATCACTAGAAAATGTAATTTGATGTATCCTACACACAACATGGGTCAGGAGTTGGAATCTTGTTCATCACTCAACAAGGGGATTGCATACCTAAATCATATAAGTTTTCATTTCCATACACAAATAACATTGTAGAATATGAGGCTCTTGTCATAGGGCTTAGAATTGCAGTACAATGGCAGATCATGGCACTAAAAGTATATGGAGATTTGTAGCTTATCATCAACTAGGTCAATGATGAATGCCAAACCAAGGATGACAAGTTGATGCCATACAAGAAACTGGTGGAAAGCCTCAAAGAGTCATTCATTGATATCACATTTGAGCAACTACCAAGAGAAAATAAGAGAGCAATGGATGTTATGGCAACTATTGGATCACTACTAGATGTCCCACGCAATGTCCCAAAGTAAGAATTCCTCATAGAGCAGCTTCTCGTACCAGCATTCGAGTTACCAGAGTCTAAATTTGTGTGTGAAATCATTGGTCCCAATGATCCCTGGTATCATGATATATACACCTACTTGAGAATAGGAGTCCTCCCTGTAGATATAACCCCAAAACTTAAAAGAACATTTGTCAAGAATTCATCTTGTTTTGTCATCTTAGGAGATACCCTATACCTTAGAAGCATTGAAGGAACCCTTTTATGATGTCTAAATGCTGATGAAGATTTGACTACTTTAACCAAGGTACACAATGGAATTTGCGGTTCACATTCGAGTGGTATGACCTTGGATAAGAAACTACTAAGGACTAGGTACTATTGGCCAACAATGGAAAGAGAAGCTCATGACTATGTCTAAAGGTGTCTACACTGTCAGCAACATGTGGATCTCATCCATGCACCAGCTCAGGAGCTTCACCCAATCATTACACCTTGTCCCTTTTCATAGTGGGGGCTCAATCTCATTGGAAAAATTACCCCTACCTCATCTAGTGGACATAAGTTCATCATCACCGCCATCAAATACTTCACGAAGTGGGTGGAAGTCATTCCCATGACCTATATCATAGGAAAGTAGATATTCAAGTTCATCCTGAACTACCTAATTTTATGCTATGATGTCCCTCAAGCCATTATCTCAGATAACAAGACACCTTTCAAAAACTAGGATGTTCGAGACCTATGCCAAAATTTCAATATCCAGCATCACTTTTCCACTCCATATTACCACCAAGGAAATGGCCAAGCAGAAGCTACCAATAAGACCATGTTAAAAATCCTCAAGAAAACAATCAATGATGTAGGTCGTGACTGACACTTGTATCTGAATCCTGCCTTATGGGCCTACCAAACAAGTATTTGCACACTAACAAGTGCCACCTCATTCTCCCTGGTCTATAGATCAGAAGCCATACTCCCCATTGAGAATGAGCTCCCATCCTTGAGAATATCATTGCAGAATCTCATTACAGATGAAGAATATCAAATATCATGATTGAATGAGCTAGAACTATTGGATGAGTAGTGCATTGATGCCTTAAACCATTTGCAAATCTACAGGAATTGACTAAAGCAAAGCTACAACAAGAATATCAAGAGTCAGACCTTTCAAGTTAGAGAGCTTGTACTGAAGGAGAATCAGAAAAATGTACCAAATCTAGATAGCAAGGGAAAGTTTGAACCCAATTGGTTGGGAACCTTCATCATCATGACAAGCTACAAGATAGGAGAATATTAGTTATCAACACCCAAAGGGGAACCTTTGCAGGAGCCCATGAACAACTTCCATCTCAAAAAAAATTATGCCTAGTCATGCAAGGTGTAAAACCAAAAAATACCAAAAAATCAAAAAATAAAAAATATCCAAAAAAAATTAGGAAAAGGATTGAAAACAGTAAAGAGAAAAAAATCATCCTCTAGTGAAAACCACTGTGGTGGCACTTTGGGCAAGTACCTTGGTGAAAACCATTGTGGTGGCACTTTGGGCAAGTACCTTGGTGAAAACTTGGCAAACAAGCACCTTGTATAAATATGCACTTTCCATCCACCAGGATCTTTGTGGCTTGTTCTGCATCATCCATCCATCACACTTTAATATCTTCATCTATCACCCATCTACATCCACATCATAGCTTGGTCTTGTGTTTATATCATGATCCCTCATAGTACTATTTAGCCCATTCTTAAGGTCAGTTTTCCCTTCTTGTATTGGAGTAGTCTATTGCATCATGTTGGGGGCATGTTCTTACATTGGATCAGATTCGTGTATATTCTTGAGGTCTTTCTGAAATTAGAAAATCCAAAAACATCAGAAAATTACAAAATCCAAAAAAATTCAAAACAAGTAAAAATCCAAAAATAGGTCAAAAGGTCAATCAAAAAGTCAAAAATAAATTTGTCTTGTCGAACTACAGGTCTCTGAGCTCTTAACGTAGGAAAGGTTGATCTTTGATCTTCCCCCAAGACACTTAGGTCAATCCTTTAGGGGTCTGTCATAATAAGCTAGCTATCCATTTGTTCATATCTCATCAATAATGGAGTTTGTGTCAGTCAAACTACGTGGTCTCTACATGTATAACATAGGAAAGGCTAATCCTTGATCAGCCCCTGAGGCCCCTAGGATAGGTCTTTAGGTTAGTCTCTTGGTCAAAATCTCAAAAACCACCAAGAATTGGAAATTTTGAAAATAAAAAAAATTGTAAAACATCTCAAGAATACCAAAAACAGCCTCAAAACACTTCAAAAAATATAAAAAATCCAAATATTTGAAAAAATTAATCCATCACATCTTTCTTTCACCCAAAATAAACATCCACTCATAATAAAAAATCACCGCCCCTAACCTTTGGTGACACAATAAAAAACAAGTCTAGCAGTTCGAAAGTGAAAACTCAAAATGTCAAGGTCTCAAGTCTAGGTCAGTAGGTAAAAAATTTGGTCAACTCTTGGTACTAATAGCTCATCATCCAATCAAATCTCACAATCATCTAATAACATCATGTCCTAGGATGCATCCTTCCTACAATGGACATCAACATTAGGCATCACTGTAGTTTAGTCTTGCCTAGTGGTATGAAGAACATTAGCTTTTTTGTTTACTTGATCTTTGTCTTTTGATTTATCTTATTGTTCTCATTTCTATGACCTCTCGATGATGTCTAAGCAAATGGATTTAGAGAGAAAGGAATGAGGAAATGATCATTATCTTTTTATCTACTGTGCTTGGTGGATGTTCTTGTAATATAACCTTGGTCATTCGTGCTTTGTTTGGTCTGTAGGGAGGGTGTTTTAGGTGTCTTTTTTACCACATAGGGAAGAATTTCCTTTCTATGTTTTGGTCTAAGATGTTTGGAATATCTGAACTGTGTTCTAAGTGAGGTTCCATATGCCAGGTGTGAACAAGATTACTCCTATCTAATTGTCGAGTCAAAGTCCATCACACTAGGTGCAACACTATCCTAGTTCTTTATACCTTGATGCATTGCACCTATGTGTACTATCAAACATAAGGTAAGTAGCCCTTTTAAAATCCCAATTCTTGATAAGCATCATCATCATCATTATCATCTCTAATAAAGTCTCGTAGATCATGGACTTGTTGGATCCTCTTATCTTCTTCTCAGTTCTTTTGTCTTCTCCCCATGCTAACATTGTACCATGATAGTTAATCAAAAACATTACTAATGCATCCATATTGCATCCAAAAACCATCAGCATGCTACATATCATCCACATCATATCATGTAGAAAGCATTGATCACATCACATGCATTGCATTTCATCATTGCATAATATAGATTGGTTATTCTAAGCATTTCATAAACCATACATTCACATCCATTGCATAATCATATACATATGCATCATCATATCATCATAAAAGCATTATCATATCAATCATTTGCATATCATAACATTTTCATCCATATCATCCATGCATCATCATCATGAAAAAGTGCATAGAAAACACACTAAAAAAGAAATGCATCCATCCATCCATAAGCATCAACATAATCATACATCGCATCACATCATATAGAATCACATCGCATATAGAAAATTAAATACATCCATCCATCATGCATAAATAAAATAGGACACATCTCATAATTAAATTGAATCATATCATATATATATCAATAATGTAACTACCATGGTACAAAATTAAGATCACATGTCATGTGTATCAATCAAATGTATACAATTCCCACAGGGGGCTATGAAAAATGGAGCCTGTGGATCTCAAAAAGAATAGTGTTGCTGATCAAAACTGTGAGCTAGCCTTGATGGCTACTCCCCTTGCCCGCCTACCTCTCAGGCTGATCCTACCTGTATCCTATCTGTTCTGAAAACTCTGGCACTTGAACCACTAGAGGCACTGTAGGCCGATAATGTACTCTATAATACTCAACCTCTCTCACTATGTCTTGATACATTCCTGTCAAGACTATCCTACCTTGTGTGGTCTCCAACTACTGGTATCTCCTAGTCTCCTGTGCTAGCTATAGTTCTATCACCTACCGCTATTATACAACTTGATCATGCTCTGATTTAAGGGTTTGGACCTACTGCTTAGCCTAGTCCCTCTCTGCTATCAACATTTGTACTTAGGCCTGGAGCTACTGTATTAGAGCATATCTCTGATCAAGCAAAGGTGGTGGAGGTGGTGGTAGTGCTTGTTGATCCCTCTATGGTGTCTGGATCCTCTACTAGTCTCTAGGAGCATCTCTCTGCTCATCTCCCATCCCCCTCTTATCTTCATGCTAGTGTGGTTGGTGTGGAGGTGGTATGCCTCCTCCTCCTCCTCATATGCACCCTCACCCTATTGTCTAGCCTCTGGGTCTCTATTATGGGAGTACTTTACCTGGAACTATCAATTGAATTGGTGGCCTGAACTAGTTGGCATAAGCCTATGTCATCCCTAGTTCTGCCTACCCCTGATCATAAGCCTAGGTCCTCACTACCAGCTGTCTAAAGGAATTGATTGCATCCTCTGTGGGGATTGTTGAGCCCCATGTCATCTCCCTGGTGGACTAAGCAAAAATGGCTACATACTGATCATCTGGCCTATCTTGGGTGTCCTTGAACTATCTGGCTACTTGGTCAGGAAAGTAGCATTCAATCATCGTGTGCTCATGTCCCTGCATGAGCCGATCTTTCCTCGTATAGAACAACTATTGTACATTGTCATACCATGTGGGCACCCCTAGCCAGGGTTTCCAAGTAAAAGTGGTCATCTTATCGATAACCATCTACCAGTGGGAAATGCTAGCCTATCCTGTGTGGGAGAATGTAAGGCCACCCCTATACCTCCAAACTGTTAGATCATTATGCTCCACATTGACCACTGTGACTCTCGGTCAAAGCATGACTATGAGCTCCCATGCCTAGATGTGAAGGAGTGTGATCCCTACACCAATGGCTCTATTTTCCATGTACGTGAGCTCATACAAATCATGATAAAGTCCCCAAGAAAAGTAGCACCTCTAAAAGAGCATTTGCTCCCAAGCTAGATCCCATTTTGGACTAAAATACCTGCCCCACCAATTTATAGCTACAAGTCTTGAAATGATAGTTGCAACAACCAGTTGAAATGACAACACCCAACCTCTATAGCGGTCAAGCTCAATCTAACCCTTGGTGAAAAAAATCTCATCCATCCCCATGATTTCATAGCACACATCCATGTTGATGTCCATATCATATATCACCCTCTCGTCATGGATGGGAAATAGTAAAATCCACCAGATGTCCTCTAGTATGATGATCACCTCACTAGTGGGAAGATGAAAGGATGACGTCTCACTATGCTATCACTTGGATAGTGCAGTCATCATGGCTAGGTGTGTCCTAACATGAGGCGCATACGTGACATACCATAGAATGATTGCTCCATGGTGCTCCTGAAGAAACTCATGTAATACGGTCAATCTACTCAGTACTGAGGATTGGTGCTTATGTGAATGTACAATCTCTTTGTCGTCCTACACCAATGAAGCCATAGTGTCAAGTTTTGTAAAAAATATAGATCCTGTTTGAAGTTTTCACAACTGAAAAAATAAAGGAATTGTTACTTGCAAATGTGTCACTATTTGGAAACTCCAAACTGCACCAATAGAACCCCCAAATTGAAAACTCAGTTGTGGCATCTCTCTTTGACCGTGAGCTTATTTGACCTAAAAACCCTAATCACCTAGCTAGATCATGACGGTGATATTTTCAGATGCAGTGGCCTTTGGAGTTTGACCCCCAAATCCTAAACTATAATGTAGTATCACAGGTTGTAGTAGTGACACTCTTTGAAGTTGCGCCTCATCGATTCTACCATTTCAGCGGTGCTAAATAACACTGTTGGACAAGTTTTACTTTCAAACCCTAATATATGTGCATAAATTTTGAAAACAAGTTGGGTTAGAGTCACATACCGGTGGTCTTGTTCCTGGAAGTTGCTAGTAGACTAGAAATCACTCAGAAATGTGTTGGGGAAGCACTCTTTACGCCATCTCACATGAAGGTTAGAGCTCAAAATGTTGAAAAATCTAAACGCTAAGTGTGCAAATGAATTGAAAGTGGCCCCTTGAGGGCTATTTAAGCATGAAAATTAGGGTTTTTTTACCCTGTTTAGCTGTCAAACTAGGGTTTTGGGCCCCTGACCCCATTTTTTCCCAACCAAAGCTCATTTTGCATCTTTTTTCCATATTTTGGCACTTTTTTTGGCATCCTAGAGCCTTTTTGGACTTGTCGGGCAACTTGTCCTCTTTTTTTGTGAACTCACCCAAAAATCCAAATTTTCCTCCAATCTCTTGAGCAAGCAGTATACTAGCATAATTCTTCCAATGGGGAAACAATGGGGCATCTAAAAAATTATAATTTTTTTGAATTTTGATCTTGGAAAGTTTATTCTTTGAACCAACGCAATAGGTACATTGCTTCAAACAGGGGAAAAATGTAGACACAAAAAATATACTGATTGATCTCGTGCACCTAATCCTGATATACTAACACTAGTTCATCATAAATCATCTCTCTATTAAACATTTAATTGAATAATCCTTAATTGATTAAATTGATCACATTTCATCTGTTAATTAAATAAATCAATTTTATCTAATTAAATCATTATCTTCTATTAATTAAATAAATCATTATGTTTCATTAATCCTAATGTCCTCTTTTAATTAAATAAATCAATCTTTATTTGATTAAATCATCATATTCTCCTCTTTAATTAAATAAATTATTTTTATTTAATTAATTCATCAATCAATCCTAAAGTAATCTCTTTAATTAAATAAATCAAGTTTATTTAGTTAATTTTTAAAGTTCTTCATTTAATTGAATAGATCAAATTTATTTAATTAAATCACTAATATCTCAAATTCCTCTCACTTTGATTTAAATAAATCCAAATCTAAGTCAAAGTGTCAAATCAGCTAATCTTCATCAAAGTTAATTCTAACTCTAATCCACCAAATCCTCTAGGTTTGACAACTTGAACAAGTAAATCAATTTAATTGATTTATAAATTCGTCTATTTTAATTCAAAAGGCCATCAAGTTGGAATATTCTTCAAATTCAAAATCTCCCTCCCAAAAGGACTTGTCCATCCAACAAGGCATTAAAGGCCTCTTACATGTCTTTTTTCTTGAGCCAAGTGGAATTTAAGTATTCTTTCATCCCCCTCCAACATGTCACTTCTTGAAATATGAAATCCACCTAATGGTATTTATTTGCACATTCATCAAAATGTGCTCCAATCCTCTCCACTAGCATGTTGACAAGTGGCATTTTGCTACTAGCTGATGTTTAGTCCCACATTCATCATTTTTGCTCATTCCTTCATCCTTCTCTTCTATAAATAGAAGGCTCTTTTACTAATTTTGGATCCACAAGTTCATCCACAATCTTTATCTACAAGTTTTTGAGCAAAGTTCATCCATTCTCATCCAAGTTTCATAGTTTTTATCAATTTCATAGCTAGGTTATGGAAAATTTTATCAAGGAGAAGCATTGATCATCATCAAGCTTGCAAGGAATTGGGAAAGGGCTATTTTCCACATCAAAGTACCACCATTTCCCCCATGGGATTGAGGGTTTGAGTGTTTTGAGCAAGATTAGATAGCTTTCATTTGGTTTATTTTCTTTCTTTCTTGTTCTTCATGCTTAAAATGAATCTTATGGGGAATGATGGTTTTGATTTGCATAATTGACTAATATTGTGTTTTTTTTTTTTATGTTTGTGCAGGTCTAGATCCACCATTCACAAAAAATACATAGTTTTATGAATTTTTGTTTTTTCAAAACTAAATGAAATGGATATCCACTTCGTTTATATAAGTTTTGAAATATGTGAAACATAATGGATATCCATTTCAAATGGATTTCCTTTTTGTGAATTATATAAAAAAAGGGGATCATTTTGAGCATTCCAACGATCTCCACATTATTTTTGTTGCCTGAAATCCCATGTTCTCTATTTGTAATAGACAAAATTTAGCTTTTGGAAGATTCTCGTACACATTTTTTAACTTTACAATCATTTGTGTCCTCTTTTTTGTTTGTGCAATGGGGAGCAATAGTCATCGTAAGAGAAAAGGAAGGAGAAAACTAACAACAGATCAAATTGAAGCATATAGAGTAAAAGATAGAGAAAGTCATAGGAAGAGAAGACAAGGTATGGTAAATACTCAAGCTAAGGCTTTTTCTCCACCCCTAAATGTTAATTCAAGTGAAGATGAAATAAAATTTGAAAATATTAAACATCATATTGAAATTGATATAGAAAATGTTGAAATTGCTATTGAAATTAAAAATGTTAATAACATTGAAAATGTTGGAATTGATATAGAATATTTTGAAATTGGTATTGAAAATGAAAATGCTAATAACATTGAAAATGAAAATGTTAATAATATTGAAAATGTTGAAATTGAAAATGAAAATGTTGGAATTGTTATTGAAAATATTGATGGCATTGAGAATATTGAAAAATGAAAATGTTAATAACATTAAATTTTTTGAAAATGAACCTTATGTATTTCCTAATTACATGAGAACCCCTAAATGGTTACTTGAAATAGATGAGAACATAATAGATAATCTTGAAGGAAAAATTTCATCATGAACAGTTTGGTTGTGGGTACCAATATGTTGAACAATCAAATACTTTTCCAATAATACATTAATCGAACAATGTCAAATTTTAGTGCAATTGCTAAAGTCTTACACAATGAGATCATTATTAAAAAATTTGAAGATTCATGTCACCAAAAATTTATAAAAAATTATTATTATTGTAAAAAATAATTTTAATACTTTAACTTCTATTAAAGAGAATAATAAGGAAAAATATATAAAAAAATTGTTTTTAGAGTGATCACAACCTCACTAGTAAGCGATCATTTAAGAAAGGCTTGTTTAATCAAACAAACTTGTATTGATTTAAATCTAAATTGTAAAACATTGAATAGAGCACTCTTAAGAAGAGAAAAACTCGGTAGTCCTGTTCAAAATGATGTGTGGGCTTTTAGTGGGAGGCTTCCATGTGTTGATAAGAAGCTAATCGATAATGTAAAGACTAAAATTGAACAATTTTTGTACTCTCAATCTAGAGTTCCACTAAATGCAAAGGATGTTTAAAATTTAAGATTTAGTAATCGAGATAGCACACTACATCCTAAAAATATCTTGGAATGTAGCCAAAAAATATAGTATAGAAAATTTTGTGAAGCACATCAAAATGTGTAAATATCAAAAAGGGATTTTGAGTCTTGTAAGCCATTTTATTGTGTACCTGTAGACACGTGAAATATACCAATTGACATTGTGCATCTGATCCCGACTACTAACATCATTTCATCCTGAATCATCCTTTGGTCTAACCATTTAATCGAGTTACCCTATTTGATTAAATTTATCAATTTCCCTCCATTAATTAAATAAATCATTTTATCTCATTAAGTCATCCTTTTTTGTTAATTAAATCAATCATCTTGATCTAATTATCCCTCTTTAATTAAATAGTCAATTTTATTTAATAAAATATCTAAAGTCTATCTATTAAATTAAATAAATTAAAACCTTATTTAATTTAATCTAACATCATCTCTTTTAATTAAATAAATCAAAATCTTTATTTAATTAAGCCTTTATCATATTCATCTCATATTTGATTTAAATAAATCCACAGATTCAAGTCAAATTTGTCACATCATCTAACCCCTTCATTAAATTCAATTAACTCCTTGATTAATTTAATCTCTTATCATGTCCCATCCTCTAGTTCTTCTTAATTTGCTCAAGGAAAATAAATTTAATTGATTTTATTAAATCTTTATTTTCCTCACAAGGCATCTTTTGAATATTCTCCAAGTTTGAATTCAAAAATCCAAGTTGACATGTACATCCAGCAAGGAGTTTACTCTATCTTACATGTCCTTTTCCTCGAACCAAGTGGAATTTAATGCATTTTTCCTTCCCTCTTGCATGTCATTTCAACAAAATTCAAAATTCAAAATAGGCATTTATTGGAACAATCCTCAAACATGCACATCCTCCATCCATTCATGGCTTACAAGTGGCATCTTTCCATTGGATGAATGTTAATCTCATTGCTCAAATGAAGAGCTCATATCCTCATTTGAGAATCCACAAATTATGCAAAGTTACCATGCTAAAATATTGAGCCATTGTCATCCATCACTATTGAATCATAGCTAGGTTATGCAGGTTTTTGGTTTTGAGCACTCATTCTTCATCAACAAGGTGGATCATTCATCAACATTCATCAAAAATATATCAATCTTGCATCATAGGAGTTGGGAAAGGGACAATTTTCACATCAAATCACAACTAATTCCCCACTTAGATCAAGCTGCCATTTACTTAATTAGGATTCAATCTTTATTTTGGTTATTTCATTGTGTTCTTCATTGTTTTCCTAATTTGAGCTTTGTGGAATGGATTTCATGGGGAATCCTTCGTTCTTGCTTGCAATTCTAATCTAATGTGTTTGTTCTCATTTTTGTAGGTATTATGATTTTGGCTCCCTATAGTACTCCATTAATATTCGTAATACATGTAAATACCACGTTGATTTTTCAATGTATCATGAATTATTATGCTATATTCATTCTACTATGCATACTAATGAAATGTTACAAGAGTGTTATGCAATGCAAATTCCCAAGTCATCCAAAGATTTGGTAGATTCATTTTTATGCATTAGAGGTGATGGTTGCTTATTTTATAGAAATGATTGTTTAAATGAAACATGTTTGCAATGTGGTGGTTTATTGAAGTTTGTAACATGTTTTCATGAGGGAAAGGAACATGATTTTTCTAACAAGATTGTTGAGAAAAAAAGGTTTGAGACAGTCAAATACACATTGAAGAGTGGAGGTGAAGGTTCTAGATGCGATTTGGTTGCAAGAGAGGTAAGTATTGTTGATTTTATTTTTGATTTTAAGAAAAATATTTTTTACAAGTATACAAGGCATATCCATAGGTCCCAGTGGTTGGATTGACAATTCAAGATGTGTAAGGACTCTTTCCCGATTGGAACTATTATATTTGTGGTTAATATTTTGCTAAAAAAATACACATTTCGTAACCATCAAGGAGGTACACTCCATAATATTACAATTCTATTTAACTACTATTTTTGTCCACATAAGATATAGACATGCCCTTGATAGTACAAGAGAGGACATGAAGATAAATAGAGAGTACTATTTTTACATGAGTGATGATAGATCTCATTCATTTGAGTTTGTGCAACATTATTTTGAAAAAAAATTGTGTTCTTGTAGGAAAAAGGTATTACAATGGGTCAACATCTCATTTGGTTAGATAACTACATAGGGCAATTCAAGAATGCTTGCATGTTTTATTGGTTGAGAAGGATGCATATATAGAGGGGTGTATCACATATTTGGAGTTTTTTTGAAGTTGGGCATGGAAAAGGTGAGCATGATGGCATGGGTACATGTGTGAAGAGAGCTCTAGTTAAGGAACAAATGAATATCAAAGGTCGTGCAACATTCAATGATGCACATTCTATTGTTGATTGGTGTACTTATGCATTATCATGAGGAGGGACAATTGATTCACAAGTGTGTAGATTCTTTTGGTTGGTTCAAGAGGGCATAGTGGAAGAAAAATTGGAATGTCAAACAATTAGAGAATCTTCAAAGATGCATTCATTTCGAAGGTCATATGTGGGTGCATGGACCATATGGACATGAGAGTTGGCTTGTTTTTGTTAGAATTCTATTCAGTGTGATTGGGATCAATGTGAGTCAAGTAAGTGGGTAGATATATGGATTCCATAGTACCTAACCCCTTTATCTGTAGCATGATCCTCTTTAGAAGATGAAATGGAAAGTTCACTTGACTACGACCATCTTTTAGATCTTGTAATAACTAACATTATTGTGTCTACCAGTAGCATTGCAGGGGAATGAAGAGGGATACGACTATTGGTTGAAACGATGTGCACATGGAAAAGAAGAAGCTAATACAACTAATGAAAAATGATGATGAGTTCATGTATCCTACATGTTCAGTTGTTGTTACTAAAGCTTGGTTACGAATGTATATGATCAGAAAGAATGACATACCTAGATTTTAAGAATATGAGAAACACAAAACCATTCTCATGTATTTGTACCTTGTTATAGCAACAAATGTTAAGTTATTGAGGCATCATGCCAAACCAAGTAAAAAGGAACTATGGATAGTTTTTTACTAGAGGAAAAGTAGGTTTTGAATGGACCCGAAACCATCAGGTTTTGAAGGGACCCAAAACCCATACTAAGATGATCAAGCTACCCAAAGAATAGAATCAATAACACCCAACAACAAAATAGAGATTCATCTAGCCAATAGCCAACAAACTACCCAACAAGAACCAAGATTTTACATGGATCTTGAACCCCTTGGTTTTGATGGGACATACAACCCACTACAACAAGGTTTTTGTAGGGACCTTAAACTCAAAAAATAGGGACCAGGGTCCCTCATATCATACCAAGTTTTACCGGGGACTTTAAACCCGCAGCTCGCACATATATCTTCAATAACCACCAGGAAAGAGGCCAACTAGCCATACCAACAAATAGAAGATCTCTTGCACCAACCCCACACATGAGAATATGAATCACACTCCACTTCAAAAGGAGTCAGCTCCCCTTTATAGAAGAATACATCATGAAGAACCTTACCACCACTGTTGTCAAACTATAACAAGAAACAACTCCACCTCTATAGGAGCACGCACCACCTCAAAAGGTACTATAACAGTGATGACTAGCAAGAAGGACATCACCTCCTCCAAACTACAATCCCCAACTCTACCTCTAGAAGAGAGGGATCCACCTCAAGAGGAGTAATCTTCCCCTCAAAAGAAGACTCATATTGAAGAGAAAAGAAGAGAGCTACCCAACAAGTAGCAAGGAACAACATGACTAGGAACTATGTATAGTTAGTAGTGATGATCATGATGCAATACTCAATACTCTGAAGGTAAGATATGAACATTCAAGGACACTTGAGTAGAGGATCCTTTGTTGTATGTGACATGAATGATATTGTTCATCTTATTTTGATTAATGTTAATAATAAGTAAATTGCTTCATTTGGTCACTATCCTTTGATATTAAGCATATTATCCAATTTACATTATCATTACATTTTCATTTAAGTTATTTAGAATAATATAGATGTAACATCCCGCTACGCAACCCCAAAGGGTAAGAGCCAAAAGAGGACAAGATAATTTTTTTTAAAACATGAATAATAACCTACACATAAAGAAATTGTCGATATGATATATTAACAACACACATGGCCAAGCATGGCCAAATGTACAACCAAGAGGAGGACTAATTTACCCTTCAGAGAAAATCTGAATAGGAGAAAACATGATAGCTCCAAAAAAATTTCTCTAGAACTTCCTACTCCAAAACTTTCTGCCCCGGTGCTCCGAAACTTTCTGCCTAGGTGCTCTAGAACTTTCTATTGTAGCATCACAAAAAACATTGTTGATTTCCTCCTAGGAAAATCCCCTCCCTCATGGACTATCAAGAGCTGGATCGAAGATGCTAAATCCCTTTTAGCATAATTTGATAAAGTAAAAATATCTCATGCTTTTAGGGAAGCCAACAACGTGGCTGATTTTTTTGCTAATGAGGGGGTGAAACAGAAGGGGTTGGTCATGTGGTAGAACCTCAGGGGTTTGGGCACTAACACAAGGGCCTTAATTGAATATGATATCACACATGGGAAAGTAAAAAAAAAAATTGATGATGGAGAGTAGGTTTAAGTACATCAACATCATTAGATTTGATGGGGCCACATTTATTACCTTAACTGGCAGTAAGAAGTGACATGTTTTTTGGGCTCTTTGATTCAACTGCAACATTTTACTTTAGGACTCTTGCTCTGGTAGAGATTTTAGGGAGGTGCTTGTGACAATGGGAGGAGACAGGAAGAGGGTGGACCCGAAAAGTTATGAAATGCATAAGAGGAACCCGAAGGTATGCAAACAAGTTGAACGTGGCGGGCTACTCCCATTCATTGAAAAGCTTCAAGGACCTGATCTGAAGGCCACTAAGTACTTTGAGAAAAACTGGAAGAACGAAGAAATAACTCTATTCAGGAGGAAGGTTAAGGTGGATGAGAACCTCATAGGGGAAGTCACTAGCATGTCAATAGAGGGAATGAAATTATTTCATGATAGAAAGTTCTCTGATGAGGCAGTTATTAGATTCCCTAGGAAATACAAGGAGAAGACTAAGCTAATAAGAGTCTCCAATAGCTACTTTGAAGTTGATTCGATTAAGTCGTTATGGAGAAAAGTGCTCAGAATCATCATGGAATACATTACCCTAGATGGTAGATTCACTAGGGTCTATGACTACCACTCTACCCTTATCAAGAACTTCCGTCACAAGGTAAGGGTTTCTCTTCCTTACTATCTGTATTGCTCCATGAGTAATAGCCTGGAAGATCATAAGAAGGATCCTAAAAAGTACCCAATTTTGCATACTGGCCTTATCAGGCTTATTTATGAACATTTTCAAAATATGTCGGCCTTATCCAACCCTATCTCAACTTCATCCTCTGAAGATGATGACACATAAAATAGTGTGTCAGAGGATAAAAACAAGCCTAACATTGAGTGGCTTGAAGAAGATCCTCCTTCCCCTAACAATTCTAGTAAGAAAACCCGACAATGTAAACCCCTGCTTAAGAAATCAAGCACTGTAAAAAACCCCAGTAGCTCTATTCTAAAAGAGAAGTCCATTCAAAAGGGTTCCCCTGCTAATAAATTGGTCTCTTACTTAGAGGATACCCCAGAGGATATTTCTGAGGTCGTTGATGCCACTAAGGATTCTTTCTCGTCCTATCCTGCCACAAACAAAGAAAACAAACCTAGATTCCCTAGAGACCTTAACCGTGAAGATCATTATTTTAAGTTGGACCGTGAGTTTCCTGGGGATATCCTAACCATCGCTAGAAATGATGTTGATTACTTTAGAATTATGAAGTAGGCCTTCCATGAAATTAAGGACCTTAACCTTAGAAATAGGGCCCTCAACAACAAACAAGAGGATTTGGAAGTTAAAGTCATCTCCCTTAATACTGTAGAGGGCGGAAGGAAAGAGGATAAAATGAGAATGGAGGCTGAGGATAATGAAGGTAAGGTTGACTGCCTGGAAGTAGAAATTGGTAAAATAAAAGACACCATGAAAAATATTATGGAGCACAACCACAGAATGGCAAAACATAATGCCATTATCATCAATGTTATGACTAAGAAACTGGAAGACACACAACTGGGATCTCTGATCGTGGATTTGGAAGCTAAAAAGGACAAAAGTAGGACTGAGGATGTTGGAATTTTGAAGAGAATGAGAGCTAATATGAAGAGGAAGGTTCCTCCTATACCCTAGATGGTTCAGACCCTAAAAAAGTGCACCTAGGACATGCACATTCTCAAAGCTAAGGTTGTTGATGCTCTAAACTCCCTTGGATAGTTGTGGGTTGTTTCTGTTGCTGATTTTTTTGGTGGCCCTTGTTGGCCTTGGGTTGGGGGTTGTTGTACTTTTTTGTCTCTTTTCTTTTTCCAGCCTTTTTATTTTGGATTCTTTAATGCTTAATCTTTTTATTTTCTCTATACTCTGTGGTTTTGGGTCCCTGTAAAACCCATTTTTTCCTTTATCGAAAACATAAAAAAACAACATATAGAAAGCTCTGATGTGCCAAAAATTTTGTAGCAAAAAACATAGAACAATAATAGAATGTTGTGTTGTGGAAAAAACTTTGCAGCAACAACACATAACAACAAATAGAAAGTTGTGTTGTGCAGTAACTTTAGCAGGAACAACATAGAGCAACAAACAGAAAGTTGCGTTGCACCAAAACTTTAGAAGCAACAACACAGAGTAACAAACATAAAGCTATGTTGTGCTAGAACTTTTGCAGACTATTGCATGAAGGAAATACACAACCAAAGCTCTAATTTTTGCATGAATTTTTTTGAAAGGAAATCCATAATGATCATGATAGTACAAGCAAGTCTAATACCAACACTGGGACCCGTAAACCAAATATAAAACATCACATTTCTTCTCATTAATTTATATTATTATATATTATCTCTCAAGAGAGTACAATATTCATAAAGGAATATACATGAGTGCAATGGCATAGCTATGAATAAGATACACTAACTGATAAGATAAGTACAAGAGGGAACACCTCCAACTGATGCTCCAACAACCTGTACACTAGTCCCCAATGGTAGTGGCAACACCTCCCTACCATGTGGACTCAAAAGAGACCACCCCACCATACTCAGAGGTAGTCACAAGGCCCCAAACAAAGATAACAAGGCAAGGGTAACATATGGCCAACACTCACATCAAACCTAGAGAAAACATGGAATACAATGCATTAAATCTAATGTCACAACATGAAGATGCTCATACAATAACATGTCAGGTAATACTCACAACTACTAAGGTATGAGGTACTAGAGTGTAGATTGGATGGAGTGTCATCATGCGTGCATGAAGGTATTGCACCACATGGAATCAAGTACACCTCTCATACGAACGAGGAGACTCAATCATGCCCGAATCAATGCCCCACAGATGGATAGCTCAACGCCTCACAGACGGATAGCCCTTCTCAAGTGCATATTTAGCCATTACAGGAACTCAAGGCCATGAACGAGGACTCACTATCTTATTAGTGTTTACCCCATTATTTTTATGTATTTATCACTTGTTTTCTATAACTCTTCTACTAGTTCCCTTGGTAGCCACCTACAGCCTCGAGCTCGTAGAGATCCACTCCATAAGACCACTCTAATTACCTAGACCTAAGCTCATCTCATTTAACCCAATGAGGAACCCATAGAAAATATGAACAGTTAAAAACCACTAAAATACATCATTAAAACCATTTAAAATTGCCAAGCAAACATTGTTGTTAAATCATTTAAACAACTAATCACATCCACTAACAAATAGATCAAATACCATCCAACATTCATCATTAACTTAATAAAAGAAACCAATTATGTAATCAATATTTACCTAATTAAATCATCCTGCAAAACCACTTTTAAATCAATTAAAAACTACTACATGACTGAGGCACAAAACAAGGTTCGAGTGGTTGCTCAAAAGAATGAGAAATAGGGCATAAAAATTTCGTAAAAATTCAAAGTGCCCAAATTTAAAATCGGACCTTGACCCAATTCAAATTTTGACATTTCCAAATGGATTCCACCTTTGGTTTTTAAGTTTATTACCAAAAATATGGTGTTTAGAAAAAAAAATGTGTTTTTGTGTCAAGGTGGGCAAAAACATGAAAAATGAAAGTTCCTAGATTAAAAATAGGACAACGACCCAGTTGAGATATGGGCATTTGTACATGGAATCCACCTTTATTTTGTGTTTATATCAGTGGTTAAAGAGAAACAATGAAAAATGTGTTTTTTACAAGTTGGGCAAAAAAACAAAGAAAATGAAAGTGCCCAGAAATCCATTTTACCAACAACCCATTTTATTAGAGTAAAGGTTTTAACTTAATTATGTTAATTAAGTTACCTTTATTCCTCTCTTAAGATTTCACTTTAGTTTGCATATTGTGACATTTAATAATTATATTAATTATTAAATGTCTACCTATTAGGGTTTCTTTAGGGTTGCACAATCTCCTTTATAAGGATTGATCATTGTATTTTATCCCTCTTGATTAATACATTTTAGCTTTTAGAAAGCACCCTTTGCTTTTTGTCTCCATCTCTTCTTTTGTGACAAGTTATTTGCATGTGTGATCTCCTGTCTATAGTTGGCTTTCTCACATGGTATCGTGAAAGTCTTGCATCTACTACTTCTTGTCTGACCAAAGGATTTTGAGCTTCTTTGAGGGTTTAGAGTTTGTTTTTTTATCCAGGGCATACTTGTTTGATCGAAGCATTTTGAGTCCGCAATGGCCCAAAACCCCAAAATCAACTGTTCATTCATCCATTTTGGAAAAAGTTGATTTGAGAGGAAAAAAATTTGCCAAAGAGCCCGTACGGCCTCCCCAACATGAGTTTCAAGGAATTTTTTTTTTAAATAAATTAAAAAAAAAAATCAAGTATTTTTTTGAAAAAACTACGCTCACAATTCAAAAGTAGGGCACTGCCCACCGACCACCAAGTGGCCACCAGGTAGCCACCCGCCAACAGATCAAATCGACGGAGCCACCCAACAACAGTCAGCCTTCCCCTCCGCTAGCTGGCCACCAGCCAACCACTCCACCCGTCGCTCGCACCACCACACACGGACTGCTCCACAAGCCCTCGTGGGCTCTAAAGCTTCAACCACGATCCTTTTGGCATCTAGGTCCCCCCTGATAAGCCCCACTGACAGCCTAAGTCTCAACCACAAATTTTATTAATGAATGTGGGCTCCGTCACAGTCTTCCCAGTCACCACCCTGGTCCCCATGCAAACTGTGGGCTTTCTTTTTAGTCTCCTGAGGGTCTGTGGAGGGCCTTATTATGCAATTTGGAGCTGTTTTCACCAAATCAAGCATATTTTTTGCGTAAAATCTTCGTTTTTCGAAAACAAGATACCGTTGGAAATCTGCTTTTGAGGCCATTCTAGTGATATAGGTTTTTCTTTCTGATTTTTCTATTTTTCTGCATTTTTTGCCAGTCAAAGTCAGAACTTGTTTTTGTAAATTGAGGGGCATAACTTTATGTCCCAGTCTTTGTGCAAAAAGAATAGGGATTGGAAAGTTGGTCTAGTGTTAACAATGATTATTCTTGTTTTTCTCGGATTCCACCCCTGTATATAAATCGCATTGAAATTCTCAAATTTTCACACCAAATAGATTTTATTTATTTGAATAAACCTAGTAGTTTAGAAACCAGCATTCAATTTTCAGCTGATTCTTACATATTTTGAAATAATATAGATAACTTATTCAAATCTTACCGCCAAGTTTTCTAACATTGATTTTTCTAAATTTTCTCACCTCTATGGCCTATTTTTTCCATGATGATCCGCACATACCCATTTTATTTTAGTACTTTGAAGTTTTCATAGTTTGCTTAATTACTTGGACATTTTGGCACTTGGGAACCTCCTGTTTGTGTTATTAGGATCTATTTCATTTGATCTACATGTTGTAAGGTCAGTTTTCTCAATTTTTTTAATTTGAAGAGTTATCATGGGTTTCTCTACTCACCCTTCAGTTGTAATTCTAGAACGAGGTGATTATGAGTCATGGGAAAAGGGCATACTTAAAAATTATAGGTGGCTTAATATTTTGCCTTATTTGTATGATCTCATACCTGAACTATCCACTTCAGAGGGAAAAATAGCTTGGGATATCATTAGAGATCACATAGGAGGACTTATACTGTCTATTGTTGATGATGACACTGTGTGGGCTATATCAGACATTGATTGCCCCCACTGACTTTGGACATGTCTTTGGGAGATCTAAGGAGACCCCAATCTCTCTCCATTCCCACAGGATCCTGCTTCAGATTATCTCTGACCCATTGCTTGGAGAGATAATACACCCTTTGATCATTATACTTTAGAGGAGCTTGAGTATTTAGACACCCTTACATGTTCTGATGGATCAGAGGCTTTTCTCACAGCTCCTACTCTTTAGATTGAGATCATACATGTATAATCCATTGTTCTTGATGACATCAGTATCGCCACATTGGCCCCTATGGATTCAGTTCAACATCATGACCATCTTGGTCATTCATTATCTGCTACATCATGGTAATCTTATCTTGTAGACACATTCTTGTTTGTTGAGTCTCACACTGCATATCTTGAGGATTATTTTGAGGAAATTCATCTCCTCTACCTTGACAGTCAGGTTATCACTATATGCCCACCATTATCCATGCATTCATAGGTTGCATTTCAGGATTCTCCACATTAGTTTGGATTTTGCATCATTTGTTTTAGTTCAAACAGAGAGATTCTTCAACATCCTATCATGGCACACATCTTGAGACAGATTGGTTCATCACTCTTCACAGGGTTTCTTTGATATCTTCCTTTGGATCCATTTCTTCCCAATGGGAGGAATATTATCTACCACTTAAGGATCTCCTTTCAGACTCTACAGCAGGCATCTACCATTGTGACAGGAGTTTCTTCATTGTGGGGGCCTTCTCGCCTCTTATAACATATTTAAAATCTCATGGGTATAACCATTCAAATCTCCAATCAATTAAACACTATAACATACCATATTTGAAACCACCTAAGGATGCCAATGAAACCACATCATAACATTGAAAACCAAAACATATAGCCACATAAAATATTAATGAAAACTATGACAAAATACCTCAACAAGACATACTGGTAAACCACATACGACCAAAAGGTGCTCTGGATGTTACCGTTAGGTAACAAGATGATAAGAAAACAATACAAGAACACCACACTAACAAGGTACAGTGGGCTAGGGTAGGGTAAATTTGGCCTGTATCTATGTCTAGTAACCACCATTGGGGAATACAAGTACACTCAGGCTTGTGGATCCAGGCGGAGTCGATACTCACTACCTGCATCACTCGAATCACATGTCAAAGTACATGTGCATATAACATATATCATATAGTCAAAGCAACATCAATCATCAGGAAGAAGGTCATGATATCGTAAGCCTCTCGGGTACGAGTGTTACAAAATCATCCCTTTCCTATCCATAATCATACAAAAGCAATGATAAAAATATATAAACATATAAACTTGTAATCTAGAATAATAACTAGTCATGATAAGATTTCCCATAATCATCAATGTCTAATCTCATTATGATAACATTTAACATTTAAAATATCAAATCAAAATAAAAAATCTATCTTACCTAGGTTGGAGTCAGAGAGGTGTTACAATAGATTTGTTATTCTAAGCATCTTTGTAACATCCTACTATGCAACCCTGAAGGGTAAGAGCCAAAAGAGGACGAGATAAATTTTTTTTGATAACATAAAGAATAACTTACACAAAAATCACTTTCCAAAACAATATATAAACCACATCCATGGCCAAGCATGGCCGAACACAACCCAAAGGAGAGGACTAATCGACCCTCCAAAGAAGAAAACCAAACAAGAGCAAATAAGATAGCTCCAAAACTTTTTCTCTAGAACCCCTTGCTCCAGAACTTTCTGCTCTAGAACTTCCTGCTACGAAACTTCCTGCTCTGGAACTTCCTACTGCTCTAGAACTTCTTGCTTCAGAATCTACTACTCTAGAACTTCCTGCTCTGAAACTTCCTACTCCAGAACCTTCCTGCTCCAGAACCTGCTGCTCTGGAACTTCCTGCTCTGGAACCTTCCTGCTCCGGTATTTCACAACAGTGACAAAAAACAACAAACAGAAAGTATCGATGTGCTGAAACTCTGCAGAGCAATACATGAAGGAAATACACAGTTAAAGCTTGGATTTTTGCATGAAGTTTTTTGAAAGAAAATCCATAATGATCATCAAAGTACAAGCGAGTCCGATACCAACACCAGAACTTGTAAGCCAAATAGTAAAACATCACATTTCTTCTCATTTAAATTATATGATTACATCTTCTCTCTCAAGAGAGTACAATATACATAAAGGAAAATACAAGAGTACAAAGGCATAACCAAGAGTAATATATACCAACAAATAAGATAACTCAAGAGAGAACAACTCCAATTGGTGCTCCAGTAACATGTATGTCAGTCCCTAATGGTGGTGGCAACGCCTCCCTACCATGTAGACTCAAAAGAGGCCAACCCACCATGCTCAGAGGTAGTCACAAGGCCCAAATAGACAAATAAGGCAAGGGTAACCTATAACCAACACTCACATCAGACACATAGCAAAAATTGAATACAATGCATTAAGCCAATGTCACAACATAAAGATTCACATATAATAACATGTCGAGTACTACTCATGACTACTAAGGTACGAGGTGTTAGAGAGTAGACTATAAGGAGTATCATCATTGGTGCTCAAAGGGATGGCACCACATGAAATCAAGTACACCTATCATATGGATGAGGAAGCCCAATCATACCCAAATCAATGCCTTGCAGACGGATGACTCAACGCCCTGCAAACATATAGGCTATCTCAAGTGCATCCTTAACCTTTACAAGCGCTCAAGGCCATGCATGAGGACACATTATCTTATAACTATTTTCCTCCTTCTCGTTTAACCAAATGATGAATCCA
>VDFB02120605.1:0-15413 GCA_007258455.2 Sequoia sempervirens | reverse complement strand
GAGATTCAAATAACTAAAACCCAACATTGTGTTTTCAAAATTACAATTATTTTGTGTAGTTTTTTTTTCAATCATTTGAAATTTAAACACAACAATGGAAGGTGTGATTTTGATGGCATTCATATTGTTTTGTAACATTCCATGTTGCAAAATTGTACATTTTTAAGAAGCAAGAAACCCACTGTGAGACAACCCTTTACATTTAAATTGAGAGGAGACAGTGTGTTTTTTGTAATGCCAACTCCAGAATATCAATATATAACAATAATTTAATGACTTAGTCAGAAAAGATAACAGAATATAGGAGAAAATTCCCAACTAAAAGTTTGATTAATTTAATTTAATAAAACATAATTAAGGCATTATGTGCAAAATTCGTAAATTTTATTATTATATACAACATTTTCTTTACATTATACATTGGCATAGGATGACCACATCCATTCAACTCCAAGTGATTTCACGAGGGCAACATGTCTCATCACATTTGCTTTTCAAGATTACACACTTTCAGAATCTAAAAGGTTTATACAAAGCTCTTTATTGTAATAGGGGAAAACAATAGACAAAAGACCTATGCTTTAATGTTTCAAAACTAATATGCTAATATAGTGCGTTTATTAATGCACACAATGAGATATCATACAACAAATTTTAATAATAGAAAAGCTACAGAAACACTATGCTTTGCAAGAGATGACACCGAGCAGATACTATTTTGATATGCAAAAAAGAGCTATATGCTTAAATTTGGTCATTCAAGAACAAAATTTACCAATTGGGATAAGACGCAACACTACTTTCCATGCATCCATAACACATTCCAAACCTAATTGACAATCATAGCTACAACCACAATGTGAGAGTTATACTAAAATGGTTGTTTTCATGCAAAGGTTGCTAGTACAAAAGTCTTGGAAAAAGGCACAAGTAAAACAAGCCGGAGAGAAGCATTATGTTAATATCCATCATATCACTAATTAAAGTAGTTAACATTCAAAACATGAGTCGTTAAAGATATTAGGATTATAAACGAAACTAGCCTTTCAAACTCATGTTACCAATCTATGCATACGACAGTGGAAAACACCAATAGGATCCGCTTTAACCAAGTGAAGGTTGTAAAAATCAGAACGAATACGAGGACTCCAAGTACAAACCGTAAAAAGGGTACAAGCAACAAGATAAATAAAAAATTCATTTGCATATGCATAGGGGTATGCATATACCAACATTCTAGGCTGCAAAAGAATTGTTAAATGCACTATCAAAGCATTTGAATGTAAGTTACTTTGAGCAGTTTAAATATGATCAAATTAAAGCAAAAGAACTCACAACACAAATATTTCATGAGTGGAAAAACCCTGTATTAGGGAAGAAAAAACCACTCGTAACATGCCTCATTGGCTTATAATAAATCTCACTGATTATAAATTTTGCTATGACCTCACTGGTCTATGATGAGCAACTGCCTCACTGGAAAACAATTGTATCTCTCTGAAAATGAGACAAAGTAATAAAAAATGTAAAGTACATAGGTTCTCTCTATTTCTCTAAAGTGCATGGTAGTATGCTGCCCTTAATGCCTTTCATGTCTCCTAAACTTCATATCAATTGAAACTTAGAACACACAAAACACACTAAGAACAATTTTCTTCCCTTTAACAAGAAGTAACAGTATATTTGCAATGATATTTCAAAGAAAGACCAATAGCACATTCAAAATTCCATCTTTACAAAGCAAAGCAATCTAGGGTTTCAAAAGAAACCATCTTTTGTATCCAAATATATTCAAAATAGTTAAGCAATCATAACACTTTTTCTTTTCTGATTTTCCTCTCTATTTCTTTTTCCCTAAAAGAATCCTGAGCTTGAAAGAAACAAAAATATATTGCAATCATTAACCTTGTGAAGCTTGACCAAATAAATTGAGAAAAGATAACTTATAGATCACAACCGCATAAACAAAAATTTCAACTGCCACATAAAACTTCTAGCTCTCCAAGCTTTGAATCATGATGAGTGATCTCAAAGTTCAAACCCTAAGCCCGCTATGCTATTCCCCCTATTAAAAATGTTGCATAATACCTGATATACTTTTTGTTTCCCACATTATACATCCTTACCCTGCTGAATCGGTTAGCCCTAAAAAGGGCCGGTGAAAGCAATACCACATGAAACAATACCGTCTTTGACTTGCACACAACCTCCCAAAACTTGCTAACCAAGTCAACTTTGCTTTTGTTCCTTCTTTGTTGGAATTTAAACCTAATGAAATCGATAATTTAAACCAAATGATGTGCCCGATACTCATTAGAGTACAGTGTCAACTAATACCCCCATACAAAGATGTCGACCATGTGAAACAAAACATGGTATAAACACTTATCCATAGTATTATCATTTATATGGTCTTATGGAAAGTTATAGTTAATTTTAAACATTTAAAAAATAATATAATCTATCTAAGATGGATGTGAGAATTTTTTTTTCTTTTCTTTTATAAGTGTAATATGTAATTCTATTTATTTTCATAATGGGGCAATGTCTTAATAGTTATATATAATCTCAAATAACTTTTACCCCGTGTAACTTTTACTTATTAATTATTAAAAAGATGGGAAGTGGAATTCCTATAATAATCTAGTCATATACTTAGAGTGCATGGAACCAAGTGGAAGAAGGTGCAATTGTATTCACCATTACAAGGCATTTCATGTCATGTAGCTTCTAATATAATTTAGTAGTAGTGCAATTGGCAATACCAAATTAATTTTTCCCCTTTAAGAGGTTCAAATGATAAAATGGATGTGTTTTAATTTTCTCATAGCATTCTTTATTTACCTATCATTTACTTCAAATAAAAGTAGTAGAGATCATTAATTTGTTGATTTTTAAGTTCGACAAGCACTATGTGATGAGACAAGGGAACAATCTGGTATTGAGCAACTTATTTATTTTCAAAATTTGTAGAAAATAGTGGTGTTGTATGACAATGAACAGGTTTTTAGAGAATAAAGAATTATTATCTTTTATTCTAGATGTCTTTACTTGAAGGTGGAATAAAGAGGTGAGCATGGAGAACCTTAGAGAATCTGAAACATGGTGATGGCCTTTGAGAGCAACATGGAGATAGTGATAAAGAAATATAATTGGATGAGGTGATACCTATCTACTGTAAATGATCTAACAAATATCAATCTTCTATAAATCTAGCAATACAAATTCTCCCCAAACAATTTGGTATTAAAGATCTTGATGAGGACTAGAGGGTTAAGATACCTTTGATGAAATCAAGAAAAGAAGAATTAGCTAGAATTTGCACATGCCCCATTTTAAGTTAAAACAAAAATAAATGTAAAATCATCTAAAAGATAAGTAAATGCTAAATTTTTAGATACTTGGATCAAATAAATGGAATATTTTATCAAGTGCATGGTTAGTGAGACACGAGATATTGTTTTGTATATCTCAAAATCATTGAACATGCTCTTATATGGTGGGAGAGTTATTTATCAATGAATTGAATAGGAATTGTTATGATAAAACTTTTATCTTATTGGGCACAAGATTTTAAGTGGTTGTATCTCAAAAAAAATAATGGTAAAAGTGTGTACCTCTACATTATGAAACATGCCATGTGATTGGGCATGGAATTGGAGGACGAGTGTGTTTAATAAGTATCCTAGAGGTTTGCACACCTATATCAAATGGATTTTGATCAATATAAATCCACAAGATTGGGATGAAGCTTGTGTTCAAGAAAGTAGAAGGTGAAGAACAACTACAACTACTTCAAGAGGATGTTGTGTTGTAGAAAAATATTAGAATAAACTTTACATCTTGCAAGTTTGACTTAGATAAGAGAACAAGGAAATCCAATTGACACTCAAAGGAAGGATTGAGAAAGCTCTTTCCTCACTTTAGGTCTTAGTGAGGCTTCAAGGGACTAAAATGGTTTCTAAGAAGATAGTTGTGAGCCATAAGGATTAGGATGACTTAGAATCCATCAAATGTTTCACTTTAAACTGTCATAAGCTACTTGGTTTTGTTAGTAGGATAAGCCCATTGGGTCTTATAAGGGGTGATTTTAAATTTGCTGGTTCCATTGAAGTAATAGTTCCATAATTGTTGAGGTGGTTCAAAATTATTGAACTACATGAAAAGGGTACTTTTGTCATGAAAAAAGAAATACAAAAATTTAAGTTAACAATCCAACATTTCTCCTCCTAATCTCTCTTTCAGGATTTTGAGTGCATGAGGAAGACATCCAATAATCTATGTATGGACAAGAACAATTGAATTGTATTGTGAGATGTAGATTTGAGCATTTTAGAACATCGAGAAGTAAAATTCCAATTGTAACTCATGTCATAGTCTTAGAGGTGTGTATGTACTAAGTAGAACAAGGGACAAATTGTATTACATATTATTTTATCTTTTATTTTTGTAGGTTATAATATAATTTATTAACAATGTGATTGTCACTAACAAGCTAGTTTTTCCCCATATGGAGTTTTCTAGGACAACCAATGCATGTTCACTTCTCTTTGAAAACAAATAAAATAGTTACATTATGTAAAATATATGTTTTCTTTCTTTTCTTAATATGTTATCCTAATTAAACTATTCATACCTTGTACAATATCAATTATTACATATGAAAACAAACATAATGCACTAGAAATAAAAATGCTACTATTACAAGAATGGAAAACGAGGGTTAAAGAAACATCTCTAGTTTGATATGAGACTATTGGAGATTGTGGAGGATTAACAAGGGCTCTAGGAACATCTTTTGGGTTTTGTAGGGGTTCTATGATTTCTTTCAAACACTTGCCTCTAAGTTACCTGCCTTAGAATGATCTCCAACTTCTAAGAGTTTCTCACCTAAATTGTTTGACACTTGCGATGTCTACTAGATGATGTGAGTTCTAGTTACAAAGATATGATTGCCAAACGTTTTTATTTTTTTATTTTTGTTGGGGGAGGGGGGGTGAGCAAGGGGGAATAATGAATTAGTGCTATGGTGATCCTTAAGTTTAGGGTGCTAGTGTCTAATTGGAGCACTCATGTCTAAAGAAAATGCTAGTGTCCTTTCCTTTGAATGATCTCCAACTTCCACTATTTTCTCACCTAAATTATTTGATGCTTGTGGTGTCTATTACACGATGGTGTGAGTCCTAGTTACAAATTTATGAATACTAAAAGTTTGGTGATAGGGGGGTGAAAGAGTTAGTGCTATAGTGGTCCTTAAATGTAGGTTTGTTTAGTAGATTCAAGTGTTGGCATGGGTTATTTTTCCTTTTTTTTCTCATGGTAAAGAGATTTGACCTATTGATGTTAGTTCTAAAGTGATTATTTGAGTAGTGTAGAGGATGGTTTTGGGATTTTCCCCTAGTTTTATGAATGAATCTTTGATTTTATCTTCCTTTAGTTTGAGAGGCTTACATCCTAGTTGGTCTATTGATTAACATGATATGTTTGATCTTTGAGTTTAATGATTGGATGTTGATAATGATTTTCTATTTGGGATTTTGTCAAGGAGATCTTACTTTTCACATTTTGAGCACTCAAATGTGTTGGTTGTAATGCATGCCCCTCATTTGTTTTGTTTTGTGTGTATTATTTTCAAAATAAGGAAAAAGTTTCAAAGGATTTTATGTTTGTTTCCATTCATTGCATTGGATGTATACATTGACACAATCATGCATAAACAAGGAAAATATGAAGCAATTGCATAGAACATAATGCATTTCAAAATACTATTACAAATTAGAAATTTTCAATAATAAATTAGACTTGAAATTACACCCTTAGCAACAGATGTTCACCAAATGAAGGCATAGATCACAATCTCATGCATGTTGCCCAAACCCTACAAAATGGCATTAATCCCTAGGAAGGGTGATTGGCTCCATAAATTCAAATATACACCTTAAAAATATAATTGGAAACTTAGATGGGATGCCCAACCATGGAGAAACCAATGAAATAACACCTAGATGGAAATTCCAAAGCACCAAAAAGATATGCTCCAATTTACACTTTGTAGTTGCTCAAAAATAGTAGTTCTAGACCTTTGGAAATTCATATCAGACCTAAAAAAAAGCAGTAAATAGCAACAAACTCTCACCAAAATCAAGAAATCTACACACCAAAGCCATAGCTCCAAACCCGCATCAGAAAACTACAAAAATCTTCATTTTACCCACACTAAGATGCTCCAATAGCAAGATAAACACTAAAAACTTTGAATCCAAAACATCAACCACTTAGGGTGGGTCTCTCACCACTAAAACCAGCAATGTGAGAAGAGGTTTTTGGTCCTCAACCAACGATTTTTGAATCTTGGAGAAATTCCAGTAGAGTCTCCTTAAAATTCCAAAACACACATATTCAAATGAGAGCTCAAACTCATATTTATAAAGTGAGGGAAGAATTGGGAAATTTGCATTTGAATTTGAATATATTTTCCCTCTGATTTCACTTGATGAAATGACATGAAATTACCCCAAGAGGGGTGTCCAACTTTTTGCCTCCAAATTTCCACTTTAAATTTTTTATTTAAAATTGACATTAAGCCCAAACTAGGCGTCCCACCTTATGAGGCATAACATTAGCCTTAAAAAATGATAAATAAACCTCTTTTCTAGGTGTCCACTTGAAATACATTGTCCCCTCTTTTAAAAAACGTTGATCAACTAGGCCAAGGGGTCCTTTTATAACCCATGCTTATTTCCTCACTTTATTAAAAAAGAAAATTTATTAAGTGATGAATTAACCAATAATAATTTTGACTATTGAGAGAACTTACCCCTACCAAGAATGGAAACTCTGCACTACAACCAAGACTAGTTACTAAATATAACACTTACTAAAAATAGTAAGTGAGCCAAATCACCCAACTGGCCTAAGTAAGGAACACCAAAAAAAGGACATTACACTAGTAGAAGAACATGCTCCTTGTTTTGATTTATAGGTTTTCTCTCTCAATGGTCTTGTGTTTATCCCTGGATGTTTGTGTTACATGACATTGCAGTAGTTAATGTTTGTGTGGAGCGTTTGTGATCACTATGTTTGTGGTCATTTTTTGTTATTGTACTTCATTGGTTATTTTTTGGTAATAACATAAAGGCTCTTTAATATTTATCTTCTATGATGTGGAGAACTTGGGAGAGCTATGGAGACTAGTGGTGAAAGTTGTGTTGCAATGTTTTAGTGTTAAATTTTGCATATCATTGTGGATGCTCCTTGGTATTAGATGATACTCATAGCATTACGTATACCTTCTGTGAAAATGCTATTGGTGGACTTTTGGATGCAATTGATTTTAAATTTGACATTACCATGTAGTGAGAGTTTCATAGTGTAGTGTCCTTTGTTGGATATTCTCATTACACTATGGCTTTGAGGGTCTCCAAGACTTATTTATAGTCATTTGTGATCAAGATTTGTATTGGATTGGATATGTTGATGGAATAAGGTCTACTTCTTAGGATGAGGATACATTGGTTGTGAGTTATGGTTAGTTGGATGTGTTAGAAAATAACTATGGTTATTATTCCAGTTATGTTGGTTATGTCTTGGTAGCTACTCGGGCCTATTTGTTACCATTGTTAGTGTTTATGTTTGGATTTCAAAATACAGGTTTTTTATTCTATGCCACATTTAGTATGACATCTCTTTTGGATAGGATCTTACCTTCTATATGTTGGCATGATGGAGGATGAGTGGATTCATGTTTGATATGGTGGTGACCTTGGATACTATTGCAAGTATCTTGATAGAGCTCATAGGTCACCTAGATGTTTTAATGATATATATTATCTATATAGATTGCTCCCTTGATGATTGAGTTTACTTTCTACCTCTTATGCAATGTATACAACAAGTGGGAGAATGTTAGGAAAATGTGTGTTGTTCATTGCAGCCTATTGAACTAACCGAACCAAGAACACCTGCATGCAAGAATACCTATCACAGGGAAGAAAAAATGGAGAAAGAGAGAAAAAGATGTTTTACTCTGTGAAAATTGAAAACTATGTTCTCAACAATTGAATTAGCATAATTACATAAAAGATCAATCCTTAAGAAAGGAGATCAACAAAACCCTAAAAGGATAATACATTTAATAATTAATATAATTATTAAATGTCTTATTATGCAAACTAAGGTGAAATGTTAAGAAGGAGATAAAGGTAATTTAATTAACATGATTAAATTTAAACCTTTACTCTAACACCCCCCCTTAAGATGAGCAAAAGTGCAGCTACAAACATATGCAAGAAAGCAAGGTAACTACAATGCATGAAAGTAAACTTGGGTCCCGGCTACAAGGCCAGATAAGGTACCCAATTACAACCAAATCTCTGTAAAGTGGAGAAATAGAGAAAACCTCATGGGAAAAACTCTACTCCAAAAAGAGAAGAAAGCATGCTAAAAAAACATGAAAGAAGGAAGGAAGGCCTCACTGAGACCCCCCAAGGACAACTTCCTTCACCCCAAGCATGGAGCACAACTGAAGATAGCGCGGCGAAGCCAAAGGTTTAGTGAAGATGTCTGCAACCTGCTCCTCTGTAGGAATGTACTCCAAGATGAGAGAACCATCCTGAATCAACTGCCTGATGAAGTGCATGTGGATTTCAATGTGCTTAGTCCGCTGATGCTCCACTGGGTTGCGAGAAATATGAATGGCACTCTGATTGTCACACCAAAGTATAGTGGGACTATCAGGAGGAAACCCAAACTCTACCATCAACTGTCGAAGCCATAAAACCTCCTGACTAGCTAACACTGCTCCTCGATACTCAGCCTCTGTAGATGATAATGCAATAGCAGACTGCTTCTTGCAAGACCATGTAATAGGACCAGAACCAAGGCAAAAAACAAAGCCAGAAGTAGACTTTCGTTCATCGACATCACCAGCCCAATCTGAGTCAGTAAAGCCAACAATGTGAGGGGATCCTGATGTGTAGTGAATGCCATAATGAGTGGTGCCCCGAATGTACCTCAAAATACGTTTGGCTGCTTGCCAATGACTCTCATGTGGATCATGTGAGAATCGAGAGACAAGGCCAACCGCAAAGGAAAGATCAGGACGTGAGTGTGTCAGGTACAACAAACTGCCAACCAACTGTCTATACAGAGTAGAATCCACGGAAGAAGTAGTACAAGTGGAAGACAAGACAACACCTGACTGAAAAGGTGTGGGGGCATGCTTGCAATCAAGCATGCCAAAGCGCTGGAGCATATTAAGAGCATACTTCTGCTGAAATAAGGAAATCCCATCTGAAGACTGAATAACCTGTAGGCCCAAGTAATAGTGCAAAAGTCCAAGATCTGTCATCTCAAACCGCTCCATCAAAGCTCGCTGAACATCCTGAATCATGGAAGATGAGCTACCTGTAATGATGAGATCATCAACATATAGCACAAGAATCAAAAGATCACCCTCCTGACGCCAAATGTACACAGTGTGATCGGAATGGCAACGTGTGAAGTGAGTGGAAAGCAAAAAAGAGTCCATCTTCTCATACCAAGCCCGAGGGGCTTGTTTGAGACCATACAATGAACGCCGAAGTCTGCAAACCAAAGAAGTGTCCTGCACAAAACCCTGAGGTTGCTCCATATAGATCTCCTCATGTAGGTCACCATGCAAGAAAGCACTCTTCACATCCATCTGAAACACTGACCATCCCTGTGAAGCTGCAAGTGAAAGTACAAAGCGAATAGAATTCATCTTAGCAACAGGGGCAAAGGTCTCAGAGTAATCAATACCCTCCACCTGAGAAAAACCCTTCGCAACAAGACGAGCCTTATACTTGTCAATAGAACCATCTGCAGCATACTTGGTACGGTACAACCACTTGCACTGAACCAACTTTCTTCCCTTAGGAAGAGGACAAAGATCCCAAGTATGATTCTTCATCAAAGAAGAATACTCCTCATCCATAGCCATATCCCACTCAAGGTGACCTGTCGCCTCTGAAAACTTTTGAGGATCATCCAAAATGCCATGACTCAAAAGACTAGAACCAGATGTCTGAGCACGAGTACGACGAGTATCTGAAGGATCACCAAAGAACCACCGCATCAATAAAGGACACGGCCCACTCTAAAGACGGAGACTGTGGTAGTGGGAGATGGAATTCATTCACCCCAATCCCCAAGAGATGGGCGAACCTCAAGGATGAAGAGGAGGAGTAGGCAATGAGGGAGAAGTCGGGTGATGGAGAATCCATCCTGGAGGATAGCCATCAAACCGACATCTCAACAAACAAGACCCTCCGGAATCGTGATCAAACAACCCATACCTAACATCCCTCAACAGAAGCCAACCAACAAATATGAGTGGTCGGCTCTTCCTCTCCATGGATTTCCTCTGAGCATTAGGAATAAATGCCTAAGCCTCACTACCAAAAACTCAGAATGTAGAAATATCAGGCTTGACATGGGTCCAAGCCTCCTCAGGAGTCATATGTCGCAATGCCTTATGAGGCATCCGATTCTGAATATAATTGGCACAATTGATTGCCTCAGCCCAGAATGAAGAACTCATAGCTCGAGACTGTATCATACAATTTGCCATCTCCCGTAAGGTTCTGTTCTTTCTCTCAGCGACACCATTCTGCTGAGGGGTGTAAGGGACAGTAAACTGATGCTGTAAACCATGCTCAGTGCAAAAATCTATAAAATCCTGATTAACATATTCCCCCCCATTATCTGTGCGTATCCTCCTGATAGAAAGTCCAGATTGCTTCTCCACAAATGTCTTAAAAATCCTAAATGAGTCAAAGACATCAGACTTGTACTTAAGAAAGTACACCCATGTACGTCTGGAGAAGTCATCAATAAAAGTGAGCACATAGCAGGCCCCTAAAAAGGAAGGAGTCGAAAAGGACATAAGATCACCTGTACCAACTCTAGGTGCTCTAGCACGTAGTGGCTCGACTCCTTCTGAAAGGACTTCGAAGGGATGTTTGCCAAGAACACAACCTCGACATACACCATCAGTACAAGAAATCTGTGGGAGCCCAATCACAAGTGCCTAAGTACTCATATGTTGTAGATATCTATAATTGACATGGCCAAAACGCTCATGCTAATGCTCAATCGAATCGCATGTACAAGAGAAGAACCAATGTTGTTCAAACTCTCAAAGCCATCAAATCAGAGTAAGCGATGCGTAATCCACACCCCAAGAGCTACAACCAAGTCGATCATGAAGGTCTCGAATAACCACATAATGTGGTGAGAACTCAACTGTCTTACCAGAGCCAGAGTGGCAAATCTGATAAACAGATAGAAGGTTTGTCGAAATTTCAGGAACCAGAAGCACATCCTGAAGACAACCACCATCCAATGAAACAGTACCTGAACCCTGAATTGAAAGTTGTACGGAGTCACCAACTGCAATCTGTGAAGTAGCACTATGACCAAGTGTAGTGACTAAATCCTGTGAGTGTGAGATATGGTGCGAAGCACCAGAGTCAATAATCCATGTGGATCCTGAAGAAGAGGCACGTGCAGAAAGAGCATGACCTTTCCCCGTGGATGGAGAAGGAGGCTGAGGTGAGGAAATATGATGCTGCTGCATGGCTTCCTCCAAAGCCTCTAATCGTTTCCAACACCTGGAAACTGGATGTCCTTCCTTGCCACAGAAACTACAAGGATCACCTGAATTCTTCTTTGTCTTGGAGGAAGACTCACCAGACTTAGAAGATTTACCCTGTTTAGGAGTGGATTGTGGTTTTGAATTTGTTTTAGGTGGTGGCTTGGAGGAACTCTCACTGCCAACTGAATCTGTCTTCGGCTTCTGTTTCTGCTTCTGTTTCCCTTGGGATGGTTGAGCAACCAATGCTTTATTCTTTGATCCAGGAAGAGTATCCAACTGTGTGAGCTTGGCTTGCTCTCGTGTCAATCGATCACAAAATACCTCAAGAGAAGGCATGGTAAAATGTGGACCCAAAGCATCCATGGTGGAATAGAAGGTAGAAGAGAAAATCTGGAAGGATCCTCGAAGCTTAGATAGAATCAGGTAAATACACTCAGTATCTATTTTGTTTTTACCACAACCCTATAACAAAGATCTGAGAGATTTGAATTTCATCAGGAAATCCTCAATAGAAGGAAAGGAATCAGGTACCAAAGTGGTCAATTCTACCTCAATCTGAAGTGCTCAAAACTGATTAATGGTGCCAAAGAGTGTTTCAAACTTCAACCACATAGCTCGTGGAGTTGCACAACCCTCGAGATGAAAAAGAAGACTATCTGAAACATGCAAGGATAACAATCCCATGGCCTCATCCATTCTGTTCCTGTGCTGAAAGATCTCAAATTGACGTTGCAACTGAGGTTGAACATCATCCAAACATGACCATAAACCTTTGGACATGAGAAGTCTTGTCATCTGTGCCTTCCAGGTATGATAATTGTGTGGGGAAAGACGCTCAACCGAAGAAGAGTCTGCCATTTAACCCTGCACCTGTGTCTGCTTATTTTTTTTATTATTATGTGATCTTTTAGAATAGACAGAAGATGCAGAAGGGTTTGATTGTTTTGAGAGTTTTGGTGTTCTGGTTTTCTGATGGAAAATACAGAAAGCAAGAAAAAAAACACCCCCCACAATACGAGAACCCAAACCCCAGTACAATTTTTAAAGCTGAAAAGCTTGAGAAAGCAAAAAATGCTTCAGACAAAATTTTGTGTACCTGGTAAATTTCTGATGAAAAAAAGTTACTGTTCTGGAAAGAGCATGAGAAGAGCTTTCCGACGCCTACTCGTTTGCGAAAAACGGAGTCCGTGTGCAAAAGATATGGCTCCGGGAATGCAAAAAAAAGTTCTGACTTTGACAGGAAAAAACGACTGCAAAACGGAAAATTCAGAAAAAATATCCTTCTTCAATTAGATCGGGCTCGGAACCAGCTTTCCAACGCCTATTTCCATTCGAAAATCCGAGCTAAAACGAGCAAGATACGCCCGATTTCGTGAAGGTAGTTGCAAAAAGGTTTTTAAAAAATTACATAGCCCTCAAGGGCTAAGGACTTTGGCACCTGGGCGCGGGCACCGGTCACATGAAAGGCCCTCAGGGGCTGGAGGCCGGCGGTCGGCGCTGGCGGTTTGCTGCTGGCTGTTTGCCGCTGGCGGTTACCGCTAGCGGTGACCACAGTGTCGGTGGCTAGGCGGTGCCGCTGCCGGCGGTTGCCGCCGGTGGCGGTGGCCGAGCGGTGGCCGCCGAGCGGCGCACCGGCGGCGCTGCCAATTATAACGGGCGGCGCGAAAAATAAAACCAAAAATTGTGTTTTTTTTTAATTTTTTTTGCGATTTTCACCTCGTAAATCGTGCCCTGAGGCTGTACGGCCTTGGGGCCTAAAAAAATTTGCCTCCTGGTGCAAGTGTGCTCAAATAGGGCATGCCATATATGAAAATATGGGTTTTTGGGCGCTCTGAATCCAACCGTGAGGTCTGTTTGAGCCCAAAATGCACCCAACAAAAGTAGTAACCCAGATCCACACAAAAATACCCTGTAAACCTGTGAAAGCCAGATCTAACCCTTTCAACCCAAAATTCTTCAAAATCAGGAACAGGCTGCAGCAGGTCTGTGCTCTGATACCATGTTGAAGTTGTCAAATCCAACTTCTGAGTCCAAGAACACCTGCATGCAAGAATACCTATCACAGGGAAGAAAAAATGGAGAAAGAGAGAAAGAGATATTTTGCTCTGTGAAATTGAAAAACTCTATTCTCAACAATTGAATTAGCATAATTACATAAAAGATCAATCCTTAAGAAAGGAGATCAACAAAACCCTAAAAGGATAATACATTTAATAATTAATATAATTATTAAATGTCTTATTATGCAAACTAAGGTGAAATGTTAAGAAGGAGATAAAGGTAATTTAATTAACATGATTAAATTTAAACCTTTACTCTAACATTGTTCACCTTGCATAATATATATAATGTATTATTTAATTATAATGCATATAGGAAATATAAGGATGTGTGCATCAAATAGGTTATACATTCATGGGGACATGTATGTTGTTTGTAACATTAGAATAAGTATTTAATGTGGTTTGTGCATTGAAAAAATTTAATATTATAAAAACTTAGTACTAAAAGTAAACGTTGGGGACATGGTTTTTTAAGCTCATCGTTTAGATGCGCATGGTTTATCTAATGCTATTTTATGGTTTTGTGCAAGCTTGTTTCTATAAAAGTAAGCACCTAAGTAGTTTGTTGAGGTTGTCTATCATAACCTTTGGCTTGTTGGTCAAGGTTGGATTAAGCATCTCTTGTAAGTAACATATGTGAGTAAAGGAAGCATCGATTGGGATGTGTGGTTATATGATTCTCATTTTCTTATTCACATAGAGAGCAATTAGGGAGCTTGATGTTTCAAAAAGCTTTCACAAAGACTTTGCAATTGTATTGTAATATTTATTCATGAGATAATACATTGATTGTGCATGCTTTTGGAGGCTATGTTTTAACTCCTTTGATGGTTTTTCCATAGTACATCTTGTGTCATCTTGATGGTATATTTATTTACTTTTGCATTGTGGATTAAAAATACTTGTTTGTATATTTTTCTTTCTTGGGGTTATGTGGAAATAATTATTATTGCTACAAATTTCCTTTTAGTTTAATAATTGAGGTGTGCTTAGGTTTCTAAATGTATCCAAGTTTCTTTAGTAATTGGTGTAAGAGTTCTTAGTAATTTCCCAAGTGATGGTAGAAAATTTTCACATAATCAAGCATACCAAGAAACATTGAAGCTATATTTGACCCATATGATAAAAAATGATCAATTTTCTCCTTTATTCATGGTTGGACTTCTAAAATATCATTAGTAATTATCATTAGTGAAATTAACACATAGAATAGCACCATTGAATTTTATCAATTGAAAGAACAATACCATGTTTCTTTTCCAAATAATAAAATTGTTTGGAGTTAAATGTGTTAGAGAAAAAAGATTATTATCAAGTTAATTATTAGGCCCTTTTTTAGACTAGCATATTTAACCTTACTTAGTTCATGTGCTTTTTTTCATCATGGGATTGGGACACATGTCATGATCTTATTTAGTCCTCACCCAGGGTTTCATTTAGGATTTATTTATCCTTTATCAAGGATAATTAATTATATATTATTTTATTCATTCATTATTTTTGGGTGAATAGAAATATTAGGCTTTCATAGTAAATATATTACTTTTTCTCTCTTTCATAAAATGTGTTTTCTTACAGGTGATCTTTGGGAGCTATAGGGTTGAAAAGTCAATTCCAACATGGTTTCAAAGTTTTAAGCATGTGATTCCATATCCTTTTTTTTTAGAGATTCAATCTTGAATTTTAATGTTACATCCTAGAGCAAAAAAAACCTCGCCGTTGCATCCAAAACA
>VDFB02120604.1:0-54759 GCA_007258455.2 Sequoia sempervirens | reverse complement strand
GATCGGAGCTTGGGAGCTATCAGAAACATGAGGTTACTATTTATAGTAAACCACCTTCAGAAGCGGGCTAAAAATAGCAGGTCAGCTAAAAATGGCAGTGTCGACAGGGCAACAAGGTGATAAGGATGCAGTGTGTAAAATTTCAAATCAGTCCGAGCTTCAGGGACGCAAAATCAAGAAACTTACTATAAATAGCAGGGCACGTAAGCTGGCGAAAGATGATGAAAATTTGTCTAAGTCTAGAGCTTCATCCAGTTGACATGGCAAAATGCGCCCAGCTGATGAGGAGGCATAAAAAAATTCCAAGTTTGAAGTTCGTCCAGTACACAGGCCTAAATTCGCCAAGTTCGAAGAAAGTCAAAGAAAAGTCAACACTTTTTATCCTGCAGGCCTAGCAAAATGCGCCCAAGAGAGCTCAGGAAGATTGAAATTTTTTCTAAGTATTAGTGTTCATCCACCTCCAGGGGCAAAATGCGCCCAAACTTGAAGAGGAAAAAGGTTGATGGCAAAATTTTCTAAGTCTGGAGTTCATCCTCCACCACCCTCTAAATGCGCCATCCTTCATGCAAGTTCAAATGCGCCCAGCAAGCAAAAGGGTCAAGAGGTCAACAAAACTCGTCCTTCACATATGGCTAAATGCGCCCAACTCAAGATGTTCAAGCATGGAAAATATTTTAAGTATGAGTTCCATCCTCTTGCATGGGTAAAATGCGCCCAAAATGGGCCATGTAAAGACAAAAACTAGAAGTTCAAGAGTCACATAAAGGCGTTTTTCCTCCATCAAGTAGCAAATGCGCCTAAGTTAGAAGCTGGTCAAACAAGTCAAATGTTTCCATCCTCCACTATAGGCAAAATGCGCCCAAAAGAGGGCATGTGAAGACAAAACGTGGGAGATGAAGGGTCACTCCAAGGCGTTTGAAATGTTTTGTCCTCCTCCACATCAAAAATGCGCTCAAGGTAGGAAAGAGTCAACAAAGTCAAACATTGTTATCCTTCATCCACATAGAAATGCGCCCAAGCTAGCTCAAGTGAGGACAAAAATGGAAGTTGAAAAGTCACATGATGGCGTTTGAAAGTTTATCCTCCTAGACATGTAAAATGCGCCCAAAACCAAGAAAGTCAACAAGTCAAGAGGCTTTATCCTCCTCTCACCCCAAAATGCGCCCAAGTTGGGGTGTAAAAAGTAAATGAAGCTGGTGAATGGGGTGAAATGTGATTAAGGCGTGGTGGAACTTGGTAAATGCTAGGCGTTTTTCTTCTTCAAGCCTCAAGTGCGCTTAAGGTAGTAAGTGGTGTTGGAGAATTTCTTTTAAGGCGTGCCTAAAAGTAAGTGGTGGTGGATGTTGGAAAAGTTTTAAGGCGTGTGGAGTGTGAAGATAAAATGCTAGGCGCCTAAAGTTGAAAAGTGTTGAGAATTTTCCAAGGGCGTTGAAGTTGCAAAGTGATAAAATTTCCTCTAAGGCATTGGAGCTCCAAAAATATTTTTCAAGTGTGAAGTTAAATACGAAGTGGTTGCTAGAAAATAAAATGTGCCAGGCATCTCTGTGAATAAAATTTTCTAGGTGAAGTTGGTATTTTCACAGGCAAAGTGGATCGAGCTGGATATAAAATTTTTAAGGCAAAATTTTTTTCCAAAGAGATGATTTAAAAAAATTTCTAAGGCACAAAATATTTTCTCTCTTGGAGAAAAATGCCTAAGTCTGGAAAGGTGGTGAAGTGTTAGAACATTTTTCAAAGGTGATGAGTTGCCACAGGTGAAGTCAGTGACTGCCAACTGCACGAGTTGATAAAAAATTTCCAAGTCAGAGCAAAATTCTCAGAAGGGATCGAAGAACGAGAACTAAATTGTTGAAAATTATTTTTTCCAAGGTTCAAAATTTCAGAAAATTAAATGAACCCGTTCGTTGGGTACCCATGAATTCGACGCGTTCTGGGGAAAATTTTCTTCTGGGTATTGGAGATTATCGATGAGGAATAGATTTTGAGGTCTTCCACAGCTTGTCAAGGCCTTCAGGGTGAAGATTTTAAAGGGGCACCAGGTTGATGAATTTTCCTAAGGGAAAATTTGAAAATTTTCTAAGGCAAGGAATAAAATTTGTTTTCAAGATAAAAATTCGCCTTGGCAGATGAACCTGAAAATGATCGTCTAGATGATTTGTGATCGAGTTCCTGATGAAAGCATTTTTCCTCGAGCCCGAGTTGGAGAAAATACCAGAGTGAAGTGCGCCAGGCGAAGTACAGGATAGATTGAAAATTTGGCTAAGGCATGAAGAATTCGAACGTGAAGCTGGCTAGTAGTTGGCGATGAACGCTTGAAAGTTGGAGCGTGAAAATCAGGTAAGTGAGTTAAGTTTATATCATGAAGTATTCTAATACCCCTCTCCTTGCTTGTTTTGCAGGAGGAATGTCGAGGCCAGAGCACGATGACTGGAAGTGGTGAAGCACGATGATATCACAACCTTCGAAGGAAGATAAAATTACAAGTTTCACATGAAGAGAGCAAAGTTGCAAGAAAATGGCTAATTGAGTTAGTATAACTCAAAGTGACGAAGATGAAGACCCTCAAGTGGAAGAAATCAAAGAACAACGCCAAGAAAGAAGATCGAGAACAGTGTGAACGCGTCTACAAATGGAATCTTCTAGAAGGATGATGGTGGACATTATGGCGCATTTATTACCCCACTCTCCTCTGTGGCGGTTTTTAGGGCAATATTATTTAGGGCTGAGGTGGCACGATTCTGGCCACTCTATTGATTGTAACCCTAGCCGTCTTTTGGGACTTGGCTAGCTATATAAAGGGGGGAGTCCCCCTCATTTGTAATTCATTAGATTAGAAGATTAGAAAGTTAGAATCAGAGTAGACATTGAGAGAGCTTTAGAGCTAGATAGTGTAGCATTGTAGAGCATTTTGCATCATTTGGAGAAGAAAGAAAGTTTTCCCTTTGAAAACTTTTGAGGAGATTGTTGTGTAACACATTTTATGATAATAGATCTTTTCATTGATGATGGAATTTGTCTTGTCATGAAATGCTAGCAAGGTTTCTTCTTCCTTTCGTATCCAAGTAGAGTAAATTCATGCAAGTAGCTTACTTTGGGTGTGTGGTATTTCATTGAGATAGCTTCATTTTATTCCATACCACTAGCGGCTTGTTGATGATAAGTCTGCCTTGCGTGGTCAACTGGACATCATCTTGAGTTTAACTTCGGTTGTGGATTTTATATGCTTATATGCTGCCGTTGTGATGGTGTGCATGTTAAGTCATAATTTGAACATCTTTTGCTATTTCCCTTGAAGATTGCACTGATTTTGCTGAGGTTGTCTGACGGAGGCTAGGTGAAATCCGGTTGAAGTTTATCGAAACAAAGCTCCACATATCCTGCATTTAGAATAGAACATAAACTTCTTAGGCCCTACACCCTTTTAAATTCAGTTCATTTCCGGTTAGAATTAGGAAACTTGCGCTCACCTGCCAAATCATTTGAATCACACGAAAGCCCTTAGTCTACTATTTGTTGTTAGCCATCGAACAATTGTGTAAGTCCCCTTGACATACCAAATAACATCACATCGCAGCCAACCGAGCCTATTCGGGTGACTCAAGGAACCTTTTGGAGTTGAAAGCATGATCTTACTCAATCTTAGCATGTCAATACTTTGTTCAAGAGGAGGATAGAGAGCGTACCCTTGGGAAACTTTATTCCTGTTGGAAAGCGGGTCTCAAAAACCATACCAACAGCAAGGACAAGAAAAAAATGACTAAATCTGGAGTTCATCCACCTACCTGGGTAAAATGCGCCCAAGTTGATGAAGCATGAAAATTTTTCTAAGTATAAACTTCATCCACCTGCCTAGGGAAAATGCGCCCACCCTCAAGGAGAAAGTTTTAAAATTTTCTAAGTGTTAAGTTTCGTCCTGCTCAGGGGGTGAAATGCGCCCTCTCACATGCAAGCAAAATGCTAAATTTTTTTTTTCTAAGTGTGGAAATATCCTCCACCACCCTCCATTTGCGCCCATCCTTCACCCTTGCTAAAATGCACCCAAATGAAAGAAAGTCAAAGGAGTCAATGATTTTCATCCTGCTCTCATGCCAAAATGCGCCCAGCTCAAGGTAGTGGCATGCAAAAATTTTCTAAGTATGAGTTTCATCCACCACATATGCTCAAATGCGCCCAGCACAAAAGAGATCAAAGGAGTCAACATGTTTCATCCTCCTCCTAGGCCTAAATGCGCCCAAATCAAGGCATGTGAGGACAAAAAGCTAAGGCGTTGAAAAAGATTCCATCCTTCTCAAGAGCTGAAATGAGCTATGTTTACAAAAGAGGTCAACAAGTCAAAGATTTTCATCCTCCACACATAGCAAAATGCGCCCAAGTGAGAGCATGTAAAGACAAACACCCATGCAAAATTCGAATTCATGCAAAAGAGGGAAAAGACAAAGTAATGCGCCCAAATCAAGGCATGTGAGGACAAAAAGCTAAGGCGTTGAAAAAGATTCCATCCTTCTCAAGAGCTGAAATGCGCTATGTTTACAAAAGAGGTCAACAAGTCAAAGATTTTCATCCTCCACACATAGCAAAATGCGCCCAAGTGAGAGCATGTAAAGACAAACACCCATGCAAAATTCGAATTCATGCAAAAGAGGGAAAAGACAAAGTATCCATGCAAGGAGAAGGAAGAAGACAAGGCGTTGAAAGCACATGGAGACACAAGTCAAAGGTAGAATTGAAAATGTTCCTCTTCAAGTCAAAATGCGCCCAAGTTAGGGAGGAATTACTAAAATATTCTAAGTAAGAATTTCATTCTTCCACACATCAAAAATGAGCCTAAGAAGGAGAAAGGTAAATGCTAGGCGTTGAAAATGCCAAGGTGTGAGAAAATATTGCGCCAAGGGTGGTGAAGTGAAAACAGAATGGTAAGGCGTTGGAAGTGCTAAGTGTTAAGAATTTTTTTTCAAAGACAAGACGAATATCCTTCACCAAGTTAAATATGCACCTAAGGTGTTGATGATAATTGCTAAGGCGTGGGAATTTAAATGTCTTTCAAATGTGAGATAAAATGCAAGATGGTAAGTGGAAGATAAAATATGCTAGGCGCCTTCATGAAAATTTTCTAAGTAAGGTTGATGAATAATGCTAGGCGTTGAAGTTAGAAATATCCTCTTCAAGTGTGAAGTGCGCCTAGGGTGGTGTGAATGAAATATGTTGGGCATTGAAAGTAAAATATTCTCCATGGCGTGATATGTGCTTTCAAGAATTTTCTAAGAGAATTGAAAATTTCTCTGAGTAGATAAAATTTCTCCACGGGAAGAATGGATTGAGGAATGAATAAAATTTTCTAAGGGAAAATTTTTCAAAATGCTAAGTGATATAAAATTTTCTAAGGCACAAAATGTTCTTCCTTAGAAAAATGCCTAAGTCTGAAGAGGTGATGAAATTTCTCAAGACGTGAGCAAAATTGTCGGAGGATGCCAGCTGCACAGGTTGCCAAAAAAATTTTTAAGTCAGAGCAACAAGAAATACTCACAGATGTGAAGAACAGGAATAAAATTATTTTTCCAAGGTTCAAAATTCAAAATTAAATGAACCCGTTCGTTGTACACCCATGGGTCCGACGCGTTCTGAAGAAAATTTTCTTCTGGGTATTGAAGATCTTCGATGAGAGGTTGATTTCCATGTCTTCTACACTTCGCCAAGGCCTTTAGGATGGAGATTTTCGATGGGCACTCAAATAATGAATTTCTTAAGTAAAAATTTGAAAAAATTTCTAAGGCAAGGAATAAGTGTGTTGTTGAAATAAAGTGTTGTGGCTGATGAATTCGAAGGTAATCGCCTAGATGATTTTTGATCAAATTCCTGATGAATGCATTTTTCTCGAGCCTGAGTCAGATGAAATATCAAAGTGAAGTGCGCCGAGTAGAATGCAAGATAGGTTGGAAATTTGGCTAAGGCATGAAGAATTTGAACGTGAAGTTGGCTAGTGAAGACGACGAACGCTTGGAAGTTAGAGCGTGAAAATCCTGGTAAGTAAGTTGAGTTTATATTATGAAGTGTTCTAATACCCTTCTCCTTGCTTATTTTGCAGGAAGAATGTTGAGACCAAGCGGTGATGACTTAAAGTGATCCAACATGACATTCCAACATTGAAGGAAGAAAAATCACAAGAAAATGGCTAAGTGTTGAGACTTAATGACAAAGAAGAAATGTTTTCAAAGCTCAAGTGACAAAGGAGTTGAAGAACAACGTCAAGAAGAAGATCAAGAGCAGTGTGAACGCGTCTACAAACGGGAATCTTCTAGAAGGATGGTGGCCATTAATGGCTCATTTATTACCCCACTCCTCTTGGTGGCAGTTTTTAGGGTGAATCTTGTTTAGGGCTGAGCTGGCACAATCTGGGCCATCCAGCCGTCCGTTGGACTTGGCCAACTATAAAAGGGGGAGTCCCCCTCATTTGTATCTCATTAGAATTAGAATTAGATTAGAGTTAGGATAGTAGAGAAGGAGTAGAGAGAAATTGATAGAGTAGAAAGTAAAGTAGTTTAGATCGAAAAGGAAGGAAAGTCTTCCCTTTGGATACTTTGTAAGAAGTTGTCATGTATGCTTTCATAATAAAAGAATTTTCATTGATGGTGATTTCTTCTTTGTTATGAGTAGTTGTTGAGGCTTCTTCGTCCTTCCAATTCACGTAGCATCTTGAAGTAGCTTAAAGTAAAGTAGATTTCATTTCATGCAAGTACTTAGTAGTTGTGGAATGTGGTGCTCGATTTGAACAAGACTTCGCTTGTCCATACCACTAGCAGGCTCGCTGACTGTGGGTTCGCCTTGCGTGGTCAACTGGAACTTTGTGAAATTTAACTTCGATTATGGTTTATATGTTGGCATGCGTCGTTGTGATGGTTTCTTCATGCTAGATCGTGATCTGAACATCTTGAGTCACTCCTCTGAAGATTGCACCAGTTCCGCGGAAGCTGTCCGAAGTGAGGCAAAATGGAGCTTGGTTGAAGTCTGTGAGAATTGATCACCGTATCCCATGCTTTAGAGTAGACTAGAACATTCTTATCCCTACACTCTTTAAATTCAGTTCATTTCTGGTTAGAATTAGGAAACTCGTGCTCACTTGCCAAATCATTCGAATTATATGAAAGCCCTTAGTCTACTGTCTGCTGTCAAGTTGTCGAACAATTGTGTAAGTCCCCTTGAAATACCAGCAAAATCACATCAAGCCAACTGAGACTATTCGCACTTAAGGAACCTTGGAGTTAAATGTATGATCTATCTCGCAATCTTAGCATGCAAGAAACTTTGCTCAAGAGAGGATAGGGTATCCGTTGGGAAACTTTATTCTGTGTTGGTGCAGTCGCAAAAACCACGTCAAGACATCTCGGAGTTTTGGATTTTGGATTGCAGATTCTTTCTGGATTTTCAGAAAGCTTCGCAATGGTATCGCATGCACTTTGATCCAAGCAACTTTCCGAATTTACTATTTTTAGTAAATTCTATTTCTGGTAGTGGTCCTGTTGGCTTCAGTTCAGTTGGCCTCCTTTTGCAGTCAGTTCAGTTGGTATGGTTGTTTTGGCCTCTTGATGCTTTTTTTGGAGAGATAAGTATTTTAATTAAAATAATGTTATATTTTAATATTATAACCCCTTGGCCTAGCTTCATGACTTTAAGTTGTTTTGAAAAAGGGGACCTCATGGGTGGACGCATCATCAGGAAATATTTTTATATTTCTAAAGTCAATAATTGCTTAAGAGAAATTGGACGCCTACCTTTGGAGAAGTTTATATTTTATTTTAAAAGTGATTTTTATCTCTCAAAGAAGGTATGCCCCATCTTGGAGAACAAAAGTCAAGTCAAAGAAAAATGGAATCTTGAGAGGTGGCGCCCCTTTTGGAAGTTTCCTGAACTGTCTTCACAAATTATAAAAGGGAGCCTTGGGTCTTCATTTCATCATCTTATGTCTTGAATATTGTTATGCTGCCGAAATGGTGCTGGAATTGCTTCGGGGAATGAATGTCTCCTAGCCTTGGCTCGACTTCATGCTTGAGAGATAGCATCTAGTGGAGAAGTTAGTTTGTTATTGAGACCATTTTGTAGTGAGGTTTGCATTGTAGTCTTGTTTTGTCATTTGAAGTTCAGTTTATTGCATAATCTATCATTTCTGGAGTTGCTGATTGTTATATCAGATTTGTAGTTTCAATCATAGATTTCAAAATAAAAATCATCTCATTCTGGGTATTGCATTTTTCCCTTTAACTACCTTGGGCGACTCTTTGAGCAAGTTTGCAGATTTTTTGATGAAGATTCTGATTTTTCCAAGGCAAATCGCTCTTCCTTGAGGGCCGTACCATTTGGTACCTTCTTGAGATTTGTGCAAAAAGATTGAGGGGTCTTTGGTGGGGTTTCAGAGTTCAAGATTGGTCGCCATCTTCATTAGGGCATATTGCATTTGGTTTCACATCAATCGGGTGAGTTGTGAGAGAGATATGTGCATTTTAGTGAGGTATTAGGTTGCTGATTATGCATTTGAAGTGCAGGTCTGTCACAAATCAGAACATTAAGATTGGTCTTTGAGTGGAGATATTGGTCTTGGTACTATTGTTAAGCAAGGGAGAGTCTTCTATTTTGTTGCAGCACTATTTGGCTCTAATCTTCTGCTCTTGGCAGGCATTCTTCATCATACTGTAAGCTGAACAGTAGTACTGTCAGCATTTCTTCTAATCTTGCTCTTCATGCTTTGTAATTCCCACTGAATAAGTGGAAGAGGCTGGCTTGCCGCCTATTTACATTTGAGTTGCATTGTACTACTTAGCATCTCCACCATATGGTAGCTCCATTCCCACTCCGGGTTTGAAAGCACATTCTTAGTGTTGAGTTTACTTTCAGCATTGGTAGTTGGTAGGGATCCTCTGACCATATGTTCGTCCATCTTGGGCACATTCTTGGTTAGAGTTACTCTTTCAGCATGCATTGAGATCCTCTGACCATATGCTCACACCTTGCCCAACTCGGGATCCTGGTGTACATTCTTGGTTAGAGTTGTATTCCGCATCGTTTTGGTTTAACTGCTAGCCCTAACGTATGTGTGTTGGATTGCTTAATGTAATTGAAAATTGAAAAAAATGGTTTGGAATATTTCAAAAAGCATCAAATTCATGGGTCTACGAACGAAGTGGTTCATTTAATTTTTGAATTTTAACCTTAGAAAAATATTTTGCCATCAAATTTATCTTCATTCTTCATCTCTGAGCGTATTTCCTTGCTTTGTCTTGACAATCCTCTTCAACCTCATGAAGCTGGCGCATTTTGATGTATCAACTGCCAATTCATCCATGCCTTAGTGAATTTCATCATCTTCTCAAACTTGGGCGTATTTTCCTAAAGGAGGAGAGACTTCAACACTTAGAAAAATTTTATCATCTTTCATGAGCATGGGCGCATATAGGAGGTCAAGGAGGAATTTTGAACATTTTAGACAATTTTTCTCCCATCCATCTTTCTCCAGTCATGAGCGCATTTTGCTTGAGGTAGAGTAATTAACAATTCTTAGCAACTTTTCTCTAGAATCATCTTGAACTTGGGCGCATTTTGCATGCATAGGAGGAATTAACCATGCCTTAGAATATTTCTTAACTTCACCTTGCACTTGGGCGCATTTGGAGACCCCTGTAGGAAGTTTCTAACACTTAACTTTTTTTCTTGATGCCTCTTGGGCTAAGGCACATTTAGGGGATCTAGGAGGAATTTACAATGCCTTAGAAACTTTTTATCTATCTTCATGAAGTGTGGGCGCATTTGACATGTCAAGATGGAATTTTCCAACACTTAGTTGATTTCCTGAGCTTCCTTGTAGTTGGGCGCATTTGGGGGTAGGAGGAGGAATAAACCCAGAAGAAAATTTCTTTCAGAACGCGTCAAACCCATGGGTACCCAACGAACGGGTTCATTTAATTTTCTTGAATTTTGAACCTTAGAAAATTCAAAAAGGCGTCCCTTTCCTTTGACATTAAAAATATAATTTATCTCCTTATGACGCCTTGACCCTCAAAAGTCCCCTTTTTAAAAACAACTTAAAGTTGTACTGCTAGGCAAGGGGGTATAATATTAAAATAATAATATTATAATGAAAATACTTGACTCTCCAAGAAAAATGCGCCCAAGGCCAAGAACTGAAGTGCCAGCTGAAACAACTGAAGAAGAGGTCCAACTGAACTGAACCCAAACTGTCCACTGCCAAAAATAGAATTTACTAAAAATAGTAAATTAAGTTGCCCGAAATGCCAAACCAGACACACCATCGAAGCTCTCTGAAAACCCAGAAAGAATCCGCAATTAGAATCCCAAACTCCAAGCAACAACCTCCTCAAAACTAGGAAACCCTAATTTCACCATCCGCATAGCCTACGGGTCTCCGGAATAGGCCAACGGTCAACTGAAACGATCACCGCTGAGAAGGGGACATTACAGTCTGCCCTCCCCAAGATTGCTTTCCCTCAAGCAATCGCAAGTCTGGATGCTGTAGAATCTCCTCATTCTCCCAAGTAGCATCCTCCAATGGTAAATTCCTCCACTTTACCAAATACTTTTTGATTGTTCTCCTCCTCAAGGAACGCTCTCTGGAATCAATAATCTCTTCTGGAACCAAAGTCAACCGCCCTTCTTCATCGAAAGGAGGTAACTGTGATGAAGCCACAACATTGTGTCCAAGTGCCCTTTTGAGGCGAGACACATGGAAGACATTGTGGACCTTACTACTCGAGGGTAGTTCCAACTCATAAGCCACCGCTCCAACCTTTCTAACAACTTTGAATGGTCCATAGAAGCGTGGTTTAAGCTTCTCAGCTCCACTCTTCTTAAGTGTGGACTGTCTGTAAGGCTGAAGCCGAAGATATACCATATCACCAACCTCAAATGAGCGCTCAACACGCTGCTGATCAGCGTACATCTTTTGCTGATTTTGTGCCATTTGAAGGTTGTCCTTCAAGGATTTCAAAACATCTTGGCTCTGCTGCAACCAATCCTTGGCTTGGGGAGCTTTGCTATCGCCAAACACCAAATCAACAAAGCTTGGAGCCTCGTAACCATAGAGGGCCATGAATGGAGACATCTTTATTGACATGTGGAAAGATGAATTGTAGCAATATTCTCCCAAGTGGAGCCATTTCACCCATGCTCTTTGCTGCTCCGAGACATAATTCCTGAGATAGCCCTCCAACCATTTGTTCACAATCTCCGTTTGACCATCCGTTTGTGGGTGATAGCTAGTGCTTGGAGTAAGCACTGTACCACTCATCCTAAAAATTTCCTGCCAAAAGGTGCTTAGGAACTTGCTGTCCCTATCACTCACAATGTTTTTAGGCAACCCATGCAGTCTAAACACTTCATGGAAGAACAAATCTGCAACTTGAGCTGCTGAAAATGTGCTAGTGATGGCAAAAAAATGAGCGAACTTGGTCAATCTGTCAACTACAACATAAATACAGTCTTTGCCTTGAGCCCTAGGCAATCCGGTGATGAAATCCATCGAGATGCTTTCCCATTTTTGATTTGGAATGGGAAGTGGCTGCAGTAGACCAGCTGGAAGAGAGTGCTCATTTTTGTTCATTTGGCAAGTGCTACACTCCTTGATGTAACGCTGAACATCATCTTTCAACCCCTTCCAAGAGAACCTCTCTCGAATCTGCCTATATGTCTTGAAGTAACCTTGATGACCAGCAAGTGGGATGTCATGAAAAGTCATCAAAATCTTCTTCTTAAGTTTAGAATCAGCCACCAAGAAGATTCTTCCCTTGTAGTGTATCAACCCATCAACTACCTTGTACCTTTCATCATGAAAAGTACCTTCAATAACGCTGGTTGCAAACTGATTTTTGGCATAATCAGCAAGCAACAACTCCTTCCAATCAGCATTAAGCTCACACAATGAGCTCAAGTGAGGCCTTCTGGACAAAGCATCAGCCACAATGTTGTTCTTCCCTTTGACATACTCGATGTCAAAATCGTAAGCTTGAAGCTTACTCACCCACTTCTGCTGTCTTTCATTCAAATCCTTCTGATGCATGAAGTGCTTGAGACTGTTGTGATCAGTCTTGACCACGAATTTGCTCCCTACCAGATATTGTCTGAACTTGGCTAATGCATGCATGATTGCAAGCATTTCTTTGTCATAGATAGAATAGGTTCTTTCAACCCCCCTTAATTTTCTGCTTTCAAACACAATAGGATGCTTATCTTGCATCAAAACAGCCCCAATACCTTCCCCTGATGCATCACACTGTAACTCGAAGGGTTTGGAGAAATCTGGTATGGCCAATACTGGACAAGAACTCATGATTTTCTTGAACTTATCAAACACACTCTGAGCTTTTTCTGACCACATGAAAGCCCCCTTTTTAGTGAGGTCAGTAAGAGGAGCAGCACTTTGAGAATACCCCTTTACGAACCTTCTGTAGAAGCCACAAAGACCCAAGAATCCCTTCAAATGAGTCAAATTTTCTGGAGGTGGCCAATCTACTATAGCCTTGATCTTTTCTGGATCAACCTTCACCCCTTCAGCGCTGATTATATGGCCAAGGTAGAGCAGCTCCTTCATTCCAAATTCACATTTGGACTCTTTTGCAAACAAACTTTCTGATTCAAGAATGCTAAGCACTTCCTCCAAGTGCTTGAGGTGTTCTTCCCACGTCTTGCTGAAGATGAGAATATCATCAAAGAAGATTAACACAAATTTCCTCAACTGCTTCTGGAAAACTCTGTTCATGCAAGACTGGAAGGTGGCTGGAGCATTAGTCAAGCCAAAGGGCATGACTAGGAACTCAAAATGACCATAGTGGCATCTGAATGCCGTCTTCTCAACATCTGAACCCCTCATCCGAATTTGATAGTAACCCGATCTCAAATCAATTTTTGAGAAGAATTTAGCACCATGTAGCTCATCAATGAGCTCATCGATCCGAGGAATAGGATACCGATTCTTTATTGTGCTTTGATTCAAGGCACGATAATCCACACACATGCGGATGGTGCCGTCCTTCTTCTTCACCAGAACCACAGCTGAAGCAAAGGGACTCTTGCTAGGGCGAATGAAGCCCATCTCCAGAAGTTCCTTTATGTTCTTCTCAATTTCATCCTTCTGCTTCTTAGGATACCGATAAGGAGTTGTGATGACTGGTTTGGCCCCTTCTTTGAGCTCAATGACATGCTCAGCTCCTCTCTCAGGTGGTGGCCCAGGAGGTAGATCAGCAAACACCTTACTCCTCTTGGTGAGTATTGACTGAATATCTGGAGGATATTCCCTCTTTGTCTCAACTGGACTAGCTGGAAGAACCATGCATTCCGCAGCCCACTCCACTTGGTCATGTCTAATCAGCCTCTCCATCCTTTTGAATGAAACTATTCGAGGACCACCATTGGACATTCCTCTCAATACAACCCTCTTGCCATCAGATTGGAACTTGAGCTCCATTGTTTGTAGATTGAGAGAGATTTCACCAAGTGAACGTAACCATTGTATGCCCAAAACTGCATCTGTGTCACCAATAGTAACCACATAGAAGTCATCTTTGACTTCATAGTTTCCCAACTGCAAAGACATGTTAGGAACTCTTCGGGTGCAAGAAATATGAAACCCATCAGCCACCATGACTTTGAAGCCTTCAAATTCTTCAGTTTTGAGACCTCTCTTTGCAACCACATCTTCATCAATGAAGTTATGAGTTGCACCAGTATCAATTAATGCCACAATACGATGACCACCAACTCCACCACGAACCTTGAAAGATTCATTCTTCTGGAAACTAGAGAGTTGGGCAATAGGGCCCCCAACTCCTTGCTCATGATCGGACTCTTCTGTGGCTCTTTCATCTTCGCTGTCCCCTAAATAAGACTGCTGATCAGACATATCAGATGCTGATTCATAATCAAAATAAGTCCCCATTTGATTATAACGCCCTCTTCCAGGACATCTATGGCCTTTAGTCCAAGGCTCTAAACATGTGTAACACTTGCCCTCCTTTCTGAACTGTTCACGTTGCTCTTCAGTCAACTTAGGTGGAAACTTCTTGTGCTGGTTAGAAGAATGTCTTTTATCCTTCTTATGGCCAAAAGGCTTAGGCGGAAATTTAGGCCTAGGGGCTGATAACTCCATACTACGAGACTTCTTGATTGCCTCATCAAGACTTGGTGGATCGAAAGCTTTAACCCACCCTTTCAAGGGTTCAACCAAACCTTCAGAAAACAACACAACCAATCTTCTTTCGGTGATGTTGGGCACCATCACGGAAAGTCTCTGGAAATCAGCAATGTAAGAATCCAAGGAGCCATGCTGCTTCAGTTGTGCAAGCTCACGAAATCTTACTTTAGGATCTTTAGTATCGAACCTTTCAATCAGCTTGTTGGTGAATTCTCCATAGGTTCGGATAAGGTTATGGCCAAGTGTGACCAAACCATGGTACCACCACTCATGGGCAGCTCCCTCTAAATGAATTGTTGCAAACTTGATGGCATCTTCTTTTGGCATGGGACGAAGTGACAGGTAGTTGTCTAACTTCTGAACCCACGATCTTGCTGAACACTTATCACTTCCATCGAAGTGAGCCAATGTTACCTTCCCTAAGGCTTGATGAAAATCAGTTCTAGGAGCCATATAAGCTCGGTTATCAGTTCTTCCTCCGTTTCTTCTGTTTCTCTGGTTCAAGTATTGATCAAAGGACCATTGGTCCCTAAGATCAGGAGGTAGGGTGGCATATTCCATGTAGGCTTGCCTGGCATCGTCTACCAAAGGAATGGTAGCTTCAACTTGCTGTTCTTCCCTCGATGTGAATGTAGGAAAGAGCGGTCTAGAGGCTGATCCGCTAGAGATGGAATCATGCTGTCCGATAGTTCTACTTCCTCCATTACCATTGTTTCCATTGTTCCCATTGACTCCACTGCTTTCTCCTGTAGCATGGTTTTGATTAGGAGTATGGTTCTGAGGAGTTTGCTGGTCCATTTTAGCAAGTAACCGTGACATCATCTCAATCATTCCATCAAACTTCTTTTCCATCCTTGCATCCTTCTCATCCATGGCCTGCCTAAGATTGTTTGACATATTCTCAACTGTTTTACCCTTATCCACTGCTGTTTCTGTTTCTCTCAAAGCTTCTGAGAGAGTATCTGCTTCTGGCACTGGCGGAAACTGTCTGTTGTCTTCTGGCCTGACCTCTGGTGTAGTATCTGCAATCATTGTCACTCATCTGACCACTGAATCACTGTTGGGCACAGGTTGGCAGAATCATGGCTCTAATACCACTGTAACAAACCGGACCAATTTTTTTTTTATTTTTTCACAAATGATTACAATACAACACGCACCCGTTAAGGTTAGCATAAACCAAAACGATACGGAAAACAACTCTAACCAGAATGTACACTAGGATCCCGATGTGGGCAAGGTGTGAGCATTGGTCAGAGGATCTCAAAGGAAAATGTTGAACAAGAACTCTAACCAGAGATGCGCCGATGAACGACGAGCATACGGTCAGAGGATCCCTATCTATTGCAATACTGAAAATTAGCTCAACACCAAGTATGTGCTACTCAATCCGTGATGGATAGGAGGCGACCATCTGGCGGAGACTTAAGAAATTACAATGCAAAACAAGTAAATAGGCGGCAAGCCAGCCTCTTCCACTTATTCAGTGGGAAGTACATGTAAATCCAAAATGAAAGGAGAGAATTGCTGACAGTACTACTGTTCAGCTTACAACAAATTAGACAGTTTGCCAATATCATAAGAATGAGAACTTCCAAAGCTATAGCAAGATAAGCACCCACTTTTACACTCACTAACTCTTTGAATATCAACTCCTCGCATAACTAATGAACTTCCTCAAATCTGGTATGACTGTTTTTGACAGATTTAATACAGAACAGCAGCATAATAACTCATTAAAATGCACATAACTCACTCTAGACACATCCTATTGACGAGAGATCAAATGCAGATTGCTATACTGATGTAGGCGCCCAAGATGCAATCCCTAAACCACCCCCAACAAGCCTTATTTATTTTGCACAAACTTCAATGTACCTCAAGATGGTACGGCCCAGCTGCAAGGGCGAATTTCCTTTATAAAATCACAAGGTCACTAATAAAATCTGATATTATGCTAGAATGGTCGCCTTTCATTGACAAATCAAGTGACTCAATACCCAGAATGATAGCATTTTTATTTCATGAGCTATAAGTAAAACTTACATTCCACAATGACTTTCAGCAACATCAAAAATATGACATAATATGCAAACTTGAACTCCAAAACAATCACTCAACTGAAAATTGCAAAACAAACCTAATACAAGCTAACCTTCTCAACTAGTTGCTATCTTTCAAGCAAGAAGAAGAGCCAATGCTAGGAGATGTGCTTTCCTCGAAGCGAGTGCCTGAAGACAATCCAGCAGCATAACGGTGTAGTAGACAAAAGATCCCAAATGAAGAGCTGTGGCCTGATTAAATAGACAAGAGAAACATCTAGAAGCTTCAAGAAGGCGCCCAAACCCTAATTTCAAATTCACCTTTTCCCTCCAAAAGATGGCGCCCCATTTCACCTTTGAATTATTTCACTTTTTAAAATAAAGCTAAACCCCTTCAAAAAGGCATCCCTTTCCTTTGACATTAAAAATATAATTTATCTCCTTATGACGCCTTGACCCTCAAAAGTCCCCTTTTTAAAAACAACTTAAAGTTGTACTGCTAGGCAAGGGGGTATAATATTAAAATAATAATATTATAATGAAAATACTTGACTCTCCAAGAAAAATGCGCCCAAGGCCAAGAACTGAAGTGCCCGCTGAAACAACTGAAGAAGAGGTCCAACTGAACTGAACCCAAACTGTCCACTGCCAAAAATAGAATTTACTAAAAATAGTAAATTCGCGAAGTTGCCCGAAATGCCAAACTGAACACACCACTGCGAAGCTCTCTGAAAACCCAGAAAAAATCCGCAATCAGAATCCCAAACTCCAAGCAACAACCTCCTCAAAACTAGGAAACCCTAATTTCACCATCCGCATAGCCTACGGGTCTCCGGAATAGGCCAACGATCACCACTGAGAAGGGGACATTACAGAAGTGAAAGTTCCCTCAAACTAACCAAAAGTGTGCGGAATTTGAATGGTTGCAGAGATTTCTAAAATTTAAATTCTAATCTAAATGCAAATGGTGCAATGCTCGATTTCAATGAACTTCTAACTAACGTTGTCTAGCCTCCAATTGGACAGCCTCAACAAAGTAAGTGCAATCTTCAAAGGGTAAAATGGATGTTCAAATCATGATTCAATAATGCAACCACCATCACAACGATGCATAACTACACGTGAATCTTGATCGAAGTTAAGTATGAAATGTTCCAGTTGACCACACAAGACAAGCTTACCATCAGTAAGATTGTTAGTGGTATGGATAAAAGAAGCTCACTTACATCAAGCATAAGCATCCATATTTAACTATTAGCATGAAATTAAGTCCTAGTTGAAGTCAAAGGAAGAAGAAACCTCACGAACTACTCACAACAAAGTTTGAATTCACCATCAATAAAATGTTTTATTATGAATAGCCTTTGTGACAATCTCTTACAAAATTCTCAAAGGGAGAATTCCCCTTCTTCTTCAACAATGCAATGAAAACTACTCTAACTCAAAAGTATCTACTCTCTATTCTGCTTCAAAATCCACTATGCTGACTACTTCTGATTCTGACTATTAGATTACAAATGAGGGGGACCCCCCCTTATATAGCTGGCCAGTCTCAATGGACGGTCCAGATTGAATTACAATGGAGGGCTCAGATTGAGCCACCTCAGCCCTAGACAAGCTTTGCCATAAAAACCGCCAGAAGGTGGAGGAGTGGCGTCATAAATGCTCCCAAAAATAGCAGATTCCTCCTTGACCACCATGAGCAATTAATGCCCACTACCCTTCTAGAAGATTCTCGTCTATGACTCGGATTCCTTTGCCCTTCTCTCTGACCGCGTACGCTACGAATCGTCCCAACACCTCGTCAACCTCCTCTTCATAAATTGATGGAGTAAGATTTAGCTGATATTCCAAAATGGCCACCATTTGTTCATGCTTTTCACAAGACTTTCCCCAAGCCTCGATAGAATCTTGTGTACTCTAAATAATCGCTGAAAATGTCGTCATGTTCTCAAAGTCCAGCTGAGAGAACCTCTTCATTTCGGAGAAGAAAGGTTGTAACTTTGCCTTCAACCCGTCGATTTCAATCTCCTCAGGAGCCATCCTCTTGGCGAACAATGCCTCCAACGTGTTGAGGATACCCTCGTGGATATTCCTCATTGCTTTCTTGATCCTGGTGGACTCCATAGCTGTTGTGTCGAAGAAACTCTTTCTAGTGAATGCCGCCGAATGCCACCCACGAAAATCATACCTGTCACCTGCTTGGATCACTCCTTCATTCACCAAAGTTTGCGTGGGCACACGCATCAAAACAGCAAGGTGGGGAATAGTTTTGTCCTGAAAAATATGGGTGTCTCCCCAAGCTTGCTTGACACCATCCAAGCGCGAAAGGATATTAGATGCATTCTGAAATGATGAGACAAGATCCGCCATGAACTTCTCTGCTTCAGAGTGGAGACCACTTATCCACTTGTCTCCCTCTCGTATAGCTCTCTTCATCTCCTCAAGTCCACTGATTGGCTCTCGTGGCAGCTCAGGCGGAAGCTCTACCACTGGATTTTCTTGAGCAACTGGATGTGCGAGATGTTGCACATACTCGACCAATGCCTTGTGCTCCCTTTTCAATCTTTTGTACTTCCCTTCCTTCTTCACCAGCCTGTCCTTCAATGCCTGGAATGAATTTTCAGCCTCTTCCACCACTTGCACTCCGAATGGACTTCCCAACTCAATGGTGGTGACCGTGTAGTTTTCGGGCATCGCATCACTTAAATCATAATCTTCTCTTGGAACAGCAATATGGAGGCTGCGTGAACCGGCCTCATTAGTCTCCATCCTTGTGTACTTCCTTGCTCTCTTCCGCTTAGGCGACTTACTTGTTCTGTTTAGGAGCTTCTCCATCTCAACTGCCAGGTCAGCATCGTCATCCTGATCTTTCCTGATTGCCTGTGAGAGCCAATTGCGCTGAATATCATAAATAATGAGGGTCTGCTCTTCAGTTGCCTCCACCTCACTGACCTCCCGAGCAACATTCTGCTGAGGCTCAATTATTTCAACGTTTTGATCGCTCCCTTCACGAGTTCCAACGTCTTCCTCTCCGAAGGAAAAATCAAAGTGGGTATCTGTTTCAGTCTCTTCTCCTTCATCCGGCTGATTGGCGCCCTCAGGGACATTGACACTCTGAGTATCCAATTCCCTCGGCATTGGTTGGTTAACCTCTCCAACCTCTGGCTCTTCATTTCTTTGAGCTCTCTGATCTACAAACAATGAGACTTCACGCACACTAGAAGAATGAGTCACCAACTGAGTAGATGTTGTGTCCTCCGACCCTTGAGGTTCCGGCTGAACAGGCTCTTCTTGCGGTGGTTGTGGCTCTGGAGGCTGGACAATTTGTTTCTTTCTCTTCGCCAACACTGGTGGCCTTTTATCACCCATGAGGTCATATGTGAAACAACTGACCTCCTTCTTAATCTATGAACACGTTCTTCTACCCAAGCCCTTGTGAAAGTCAAGACGGGGATAGACAAGGTATCTAAATCCGCGATCTCCGGCTCGGCCCAATCTACTGGTGGAATCGGTGTGTTCTTTACTGCTTCATAATCCGGATGAATAAGCCTGGTATCTTCTTCAATTTGATCTGGCACTTGGATCACTTCACATTCTCTAATTAACTTGAGAGGCAACCTTGAGAACATTCTTTTTCTAATTTCATCCTCACTTCCAGCATTCGCCCAAAAATCTTCCAAGTGAGCTTTGTGTTTGTACTCCACACCTTGCACTGTTCCAATCTTTTCTCGAGGATCGAAATCCTGCCAGCTGGTATGAAGAGTCAACTTGTAGAACTTCAATTCATCTTCAGCCTCCTTGGCTGCCTGCAGAGTAGGGCATTCTTCAAGCAAGTTTCCCAACACAATGGGAAAATGCAAGCCTCCCTTCTTCTTTCTCCTTATGATTTTGTCGTAGGCCACCAATTGCCTAGACAACTCAAGTAGTATCATCCTGTTGGTGGGGTACCTAGGTAATTTGTAGACATATGAATCGTACCCTGGCAGCCTCAAATAGGTAAACTTCGGGAACTGGACGAACCAAAACCCATACTCTTCTATCAGCATCTGAGCCTCTTCGGATATCCTCTGTTGTAACATTTGTTGAAGGGTTCTTGTGATATACATAGTGAAAGCGTCATTAACTCTCTTGAAGTCACCTGTGTGCGTGAGGTGCAACTGTCTGCAGGACTCGTGAATCTTGAACTGATTGTATCCGCAGCCAATTGGTTCTTGGTACGCCAATCCTCTATACTTTGTCATTCTAGCAAGGATGTAAATAACATACGAGCTCATGTAAAATGTTCTCGTTCTCTTCAGATTCCGGAACTGTTCATCAATATTATCACTTATCATCTATGCCCAATTCACTTGCACCTTTCCTTCGAGCACCACACTAATGTAGAAGAACATCCATGGCTCAAACACGAATGACTGCGGGCTGCCATTAACCCTGCTGAGCAGCATAATGATATCGCAATACTCCTGCTTCAGCTCTTCTGAAATTATCTGCTTAGGCAGCCTGGCAGCAAGAGGCTTTGGCTTTCGCATCCAAGTGGTATTTATCCTCTTCATGCACTTCTCGAAAGACGTGGCGTACATCTTGTCAGCCTTTGCCTTGGATTTGTACAGCATATTATCGGTAGCCAGTATCCCAAACGCCTCGCCAATTGCGTCAGGTGCAAAGTTGGCCAATATCATACCATCCGGAGAACTGATAGTCCGATCGTCCGAGTTGTAAAAGTTGGCGCACTCCAAGATTAACTCTGGACAACGAACTGCTGGTTGGAACCCAGCTGCTGCATACAACCCGCTCTTGACAATGTTGCATGATGCCTCCGTCGGAAGATTGCCACCTTGCCCGTACATTCTGCGCATGAAAGCCTCAAGGTTGAAGGGCCCAAGGTTGGTGTCCGTCAAGTTTCCAAACTTCGACACGATCTTTGATTCTGGAATAAAGGACTTCTTCAAACTTTTGATAATTGCCTCCCTGGAGGCGTTTTCCTTGATAGCTTCGTTGTTACCAGCCTTTGCTCCAGCTTTGCTAGTTCCAGCAACGTCAGCTTTTCATCCATTAGCCATCTGCAAAACAAGAAGCAAACATTACACTTCCAACCTTTTAAAATAAAGATCACGTGGAACGGCTGGCGAATGAAGTTGGCTGCAAAAATAAACGTGAGTTAATAGCTTCAGCAACCAACTCGTCTTCAAACCTCGGCATACTTAAACTTTGAACTTTAACAACTTGCAGCCAAAAGAAATTTATCTCCAGCAATCTCAAATTCAGCAAAATGTGTTAAGTTTCAGCAACGTTTAAATCAACCACTTCGGAAGTTATACATCAGCAACTTCGAAGAATTTGACAATTTTAAATCAGCAAGCTTGGAAGTTATAAACCATCAAGTTCAACTCAGCAAGTTTTAATAATTTCAAATCAGCCTTTTCGAGAGTTATAAATCAGCAACTTCGAAAAGTTTCAGCAATCCTAAATCAGCACTTCGAAAGTTATAAATCAGCAACTTCGAAGGCTTCAACAATTTTAAATTCGATTTGATTCTAACATTCAACAACTTCAGAAAATTTAAAGCTCAAGTAATTTCAAATTCAAACAATTTCGACCTCCAGCATAACTAAATGATTTCAGCTTTTTCAACTTCAACTTCGAAAAACATTTCAACTTTCAGCAAAATATTAAGTCTCAGCAACTTCGAATACTTACCTCAGCAACTCCAAATTTTCGAGAGATATAAACGTCTTGAAAAGAAATCAAACTCAACCCTCAACAACTTCGCAGTGATCGCAACAACTCGAAAAAAATCAACTCTCAGCCACTCCAAGAAATCTCGACTTTAGCAATTTCAACCTCTTGAAAAATCGACTTCACACACTTTCAGCAACTCCAAGTTTTTAAAAAAAATGTTAAATCTCACAACTCAACAACCTCTCTCAATTCACCAGCATAAATCTGAGCTTCGAATTTTGTGAGATGAGAATGAAAATCCTCAGAGTTTTATAGCCAAAAGCTGGTGCTAATTTTAGCAGATGCCATTAATTCCCTTCATCATGGCTTACGCATTTGCTAAATTTAAAAGGGAATATTCCAGCCGTCTTGCAGTCGTCATAGCAATTTGCTATTTAGGGAGATTCTTTCCTCGATTTAAATTCAAAATTTCCCTCCCGACTGCCAGTGATTTCGAAAAAATCATTTCACTCCGATTTGAAATAATCTCAACTGCGTTTTTAAAATGGCACATTTAATTTATTAAAATTTAATTTAAATGCCATTTTAATTTATTTCACCAGCAAAAATTCGACATCAACACTTTAAATCAGCTAGGCGTAATTTTATTTTCCATCCATAATTAACTCCGAAATAAATTCCCCACGATTAAAATCATCCGATCTTTTAAAAATTTCATGGGTTAAAATTAAAGGGGAATTTAAAATTTGACTTAGGAAAATAATTAAATTAATTAATTTCTCCGACTTGGGCAAATTTTAAAATTAATCGCTTGGAGAAATTTTATTACTCCTCCAATGCCTTTAATTTTTCTATTATCACATTTTGACTTTATCTCTTGGGCGCAATCTGGAGAGGGAACATTTGACTTTTCAACGTTTAATATTTATTTATCCCCTTTTTAAACCAAGGCGCATATCAACCCTTTAACTTCGTTTTTCCTTGTATACATGCCTTAGGAAAATTAAATCATCACGCCTTTGAGATTATCAACGTAGCCTCTTCAAGCTTAGGCGCAAATAGAATGTGTTGCGTTTAATTAAAACACTTAGAAGAATTTTGGAGTTTCAAAGACTTCTCCAAAGTTGGGCGCATATGAGGTGGGTAACATTCACTTCTCCACGCCTTAGAAACCTTGTCTATTTCCTCCTTGAAGTAGGGCGCATATAAGGGCGGTTACTTTCATTTCAAGCACTCAACGTTTTAATGGATTTTCCTCTCCAGGCGCATATCACAGGTCAAGCTTTTGGCTTCAATCTCCAGGCGCATATCCATGTGTGAAGTTCCAACTTTCAATTTGGGCGCATTTGGCATATAGAACTTTTAATTTCAACACTTAGGCGGATTTTCAAATCTTCCAACTCAAGGCGTATATTACCTTTTGTGAGCTTTGAAGCTAGCCTTCCAAGTTAAGGCGCATTTAGACCCTTTAGTTTTTAATTTTAATGCCCAGGCGAACTTTGCAGGGAAGGGCGCATATTCCATGTTGAGCTTTTAATTTTAACATTCAGCCAAATTCGAATTTTGAAACTCATCTTCCCTACACTTCCTGGGCGCATATCATAGGGTCAACTTTTAGTGTTATCACTTGGGGCGCATTTCTCACATGGTGCTTTCAGTTTTAAGAGGGGCACATTTACCACATGATACTTTCGATTTATGCCTTAGACAAAATTTTACATCCTTTGACTCCAAGGGCACGTTTGACCATGCCTACTTCAAGGGCGCATATTGGAGAGTGAGCTTTCAGTTTGAGGCGCAAATAGCATGCCATACTTCCATTTTGACACTTAGACAATTTTCACTTTCAACACCTTCACAGGCCAAGGCGCATTTGACCTGGGAAGCATCCAGCTTGGGGCGCATATAAGAGAGTGAACTTTCATTTTGAGGACTTAGTCAAATTTCGGTTCTCCAAGCTTCAAAGAGGGGCGCATTTCCTATAGGCAACTTCCAGTTTTGTCATTCAGAGGCGCATTTCCAATGTTGTGATTTCAATTCCACGCCTTAGACAATTTCAAGCCACCCTCAGGCGCATTTCACAAGTTAAGCATCTAGGCACATTTGGGCTATGGAGGTTTCAACATTCAGTTTGGGGCGCATTTAGTAGGGTGGACTTTAAGTTGTGACACTTAGAATTTTCTTTAATTCTTCCTTTGAAGTGGGCGCATATGAAGGGTGGAACTTTCAAATCCATTTGCCTTAGAAATTTTATCCCTTTCATCCTCCTAGGCGCATTTCACTAGGCATGCTTTTAATTTTACCATAGGCACATTTAGAGGTTGAAGCTTTCACTTTTAATGCACTTAGAAAATTTTCCCAAGTCTGGAAAGGGGGGCGCATTTGACCCATGGAACACTTAGTTTTCATACCTTAGAAAAATTTTCAAGTCATCCTCAAGTCAGGCGCACTTAGTCCCTCTAGCTTTCAGTTTCAACGCCTTAGTCAATTTTCCTGTTATCTTCAGCTTCTCAAGGTGGATTTCAAAGCTGGACTCCAAATTTTATCCATTTTAGCAAATTTCACGCTCTCTGCCAGATTCATAGTGATCTCCTCTTGCTAACCCTAATTCGCCTTGACTTTCTATTTTTAGAAAGTTCTCTGAATTTTGCGCCATCAACTGAATCCTGACTCTAGAAAGCCTGATTTTCACCCTGCTCTGAATTTCGACTTAATTGTGCTGTTGACGCCCGATGCCTGTCTGCACCTGCTATTTTTAGCAACCTGCTAAAAATAGAAATTACTCAGAAAGTCTCCAAATTTCATGTGTCGAATGCCTGAAGTGTGGTGGTCGCAACTGGATGCTATTTTTGCTGGACTGTCCTGTTCTGCCCTTGATTTTAGGAAACCCTAATTTCTCTGTCTTGACCTGCTAAAAGTAGCAATTATCTGATTCTTCATTCTTTGCAATTTTGTTTGTCTTGAAATTCGCGCCAAGGATCTGTCATCACACGTTTGACTCGTACCTGCTGAGAATTGGTGTTGACCTGCCAATTATAGCTGCTTCTGAAGTGACTTACTATTTATAGTAAGTGTTCGTTTCTGAGACTTCCCTAGCTCCGTTTGAGTTGAAATTTGGATAGTGTGATCCTCGTTGGTGAACTTGCTCGTCTGCGCTGACGCCCAAGATCAACTTTCTATTTATAGCCTGCGCCTGGAACACCTTACTAAAAATAGCAAGTTCTCCGATTGCCTTCAAATTTTGCCAGCAGACTTCCTGAAAGACGCTGATCGTGATGGATACTTCAGTTTTGAGCACCTTGTTGTCTGACTCCTCATTTTTAGCCTTGAAGCTCAAAACCCTAATTTTATGCATGTTGCTCAGATGAGCTCCGTTTGACCTCGTTTCAGTTGCATGATGATCAGTTTGCAGTTCTGAAGTGCTGAGCAGCTGCCTAAGTGGTACCTGCTAAAAATAGAAAGTGGCCGAAAAAAATGACCGTCCGGCTGCTGGATGATTTTGCATGTCATATTGCCCGAAAAATCTCGAAAAACCCAAAAAAACCCAGAAAAATCTTCAACATGCAAGCACTGGCTAAAAATAGTAAGTTTCTGAAAAGTCACCGGTTCCATTTGCATGTTACACCATTGCGAAGCCTTTGAAAAACCCAGAAGGAATATGCCGACATGCGCTGAAAAAGTCTGCATGCAAACCCTAATATCGGCCTCCGAAGCCTCAATGCTGAAAGTTGTTATCCTGCTTTGCATGTCATATCACTGCGAAGGTCTCGAAAAACCCAGAAAGAATCTCTGGACATGCATCAAAAAATATAACATGTAGACCCTGAAATCTGCTCTGGAAGCTGGACTGCTAAAACTAGCAAGTCGTTCGTTTTTGCTCAAATTTTGTCAAAAATGAACCTGAAGTGTTCAGAATGTAATGAAGTTGCCAAAATGTAAAAATATCGAGGAAATCAACCCTAAACTGACACTTACTAAAAATAGAAAGTTGGCAAAACTTAGTGAAAATTTAGGGGGTTACTTGCTGAAAGCATTGTGATAGCACTGTTAGGCTCAAAAGTTGACCAACCAACTCAATTTAACCCCAAAGTGACCTAAAGATGTGAAACCCTAATTTCAGTACTTGGCCAAATTTTCGCGTTCAAGCTTGCAGACGGGAGCGTCCCGGGAAAGCAGATAGCAGAAAAGAAGCAGAAAGAGAGACAAAACCAAAGCCAAAAGACCAGAATGGAGCAAAAATTTAGGGGTCCCCATTTTGAATGGGGCGATGTGTGAAAAGGTCACAACACCACTGACTCTGTGAATTTTTTCTGGTGGTTTGTTTTAAAACTAACAAGTTGTCCAATTTAACAATTTCAAAATATCCCTTCTGGTAGGCCACTGACTGTGTGATGTTTTCGGTGGTTTGTTTTAGAGCTAACAAGTTGCCCAGTTTTTAAAAAAAAGTGTCGATTAACGTGGAAAGACTGTTGAAAGAAAAGAGGGGTTAAGTGAGTTTTAACACTCACCCGGGATTTGTGTGCCCCACTTTTGCTTTGTTTTGACCCCACTGCTACAGACAGAACCCTCAAAAGCCCACTTTCGTCGCTTAGCGCCAGTCGCTGCTTTGTTTGACCCCACTGCTTGCACTTTCCCCGCATGCAGCCCCCACTCTGCCTCGAACGCAGCCTTCACCACGCAGCTTTCAGATTGACCCCACGCACCCTCGAACGCAGCCTTCGAACGCTCAATGGGCCTTTGAATTCAAATGCTCGAAAGATTTGTCTATGAAGCGCGGGTTTCCTATGCTTAATCAGAAAGTACTGAATTGAAATGATGCAGGGTTTAGAGATTCTAAATCTATTCTAAGGCGTGGAACATGGCGATCAATCTTCACAAGCTTCAACCAAGCTCTGCTTTGCCTTGCTTCGGACAGCGTCCACAGAACCGGTGCAATCTTCAAAGGAGTAGCTCAAGGTGTTCAGATCACAACTTAGCATGAAAATACCATCACAACGACGCATATAAACATACAAATCATGATTGAAGTTAAGTACATGATATTCCAGTTGACCACACAAGGCGCATTCACCATCAGCGAACACAATAGTGGTATGGATAGACGAAGTTTGCTCAAATTGAAGACCACATTCCACAATTACTATCTACTGCTTGCATGAAATGAAACTTATTCTACTTTAAGTCGCTACTCGAATCAGAAGGACGAAGGAACCTTGCTAGCTACTCACAACAAAAGACGAAATTCATCATCAATGAAAATTCTTTTTATTGGGAGAGTGTTCACAACAATTTCTTACAAAGTTTTAAGGAAAAACTTTCCTTCTTCTTCAACTACTCTATCAATCTATACTAAGCTACTTCTAATTTGTCCCTCTATTCTAACTTCTACTCTAATTCTACTGTCTCATGAATGTACAAATGAAGGGGGACTCCCCCTTTTATAGATGGCCAAGTCCAACAGACGGCTCAGATTACAATCGGCTGGATGGCCCAGATTGTGCCACCTCAGCCCTAAACAATATTCACCCTAAAAACTGCCACCAAGAGGAGTGGGGTAATAAATGAGCCATTAATGTCCATCTTCCAAAAGATTCTCGTCTGGAAACGCGTTCACACTGCTCTTGATCTTCTTCTTGACGTTGTTCTGCAACTTTGCTCGAGCTTCAAATCTTTTCCCCATCTTGGACTACTTTCATCATTACTTCAAGTCATCACCGCTTGGTCTCGACATTCCTCCTGCAAAACAAGCAAGGAGAAGAGTATTAGAACACTTCATAATATAAATTCAACTTACTTACTAGGATTTTCGTGTTCATTGTCTTCACTAGCCAACTTTGCGTTCAAATTCTTCATGCCTTAGCCAAATTTCCAACCCATCTTGTATTCTGCTTAGCGCACTTCACTCTGACATTTCATCCAACTCAGGCTCGAGAAAAATGATTTCATGAGGAATTTGATCAAAAATCATCTAGGCGATCACTTTCAAATTCATCCGCCAAGGCATTTTAACACATTTTATCCCTTGCCTTAGAAATTTTCTAAATTTTCCCTTAGGAAAATTCATTGTTCAAGCGCCGATCAAATTCTCCATCTTAAACGCCTTGGCGGAGAGTGGAAGACTTTAAAATCCATTCTTCATCGGAAATCTTCAATACTCAGAAGAAAATTCCCTTCAGAACGCGTCGAACTCATGGGTGTACAACGAACGGGTTCATTTGATTTTTCTTGAATTTCGAACCTTAGAAAAAAATAATTTCTCATCAATTTATTCCAGCTCTTCACATTTGTGAATATTTTCTTGCTCTGACTTGAAATTTTTTATCAACCCTATGAAGCTAGCATCCACGGACTTCACCTCTAGTAATTTCATTCATATCTCGAGAAACTTCATCACTTCAAGTCCAGGCGTGATTTTCCTAAGGAAGAAATTCTTTGTGCCTTAGAAATTTTTTAAATCACTTAGCACATTTTGATTTTTTATTTTTTTTGACTTGGAAAATTTTTTATTTCATCTTCAATTCATTCTTCCTGTGGCGAGAAAATATTGTTTCAACTTACTTAGAGAAATTTTCTATCAAACGCCTTGAGCACATTTGTATGTCATGAAGAATACATTTTTCTTTCTCAACGACTAGCATATTTTATTCTTCATTATCTACTCCACTTTGCTCAACATCAGCGCCTTGGTAGTTTTACTTCACCAACACATTTACTCTTTACTTGGCGCATATCACATAGGCAAGAGAATGGGCACAAATTGCATGTAGAGGAGGAAAAACACTTTCCAATGCCTTGACTTAGAAATTTTTTTAAATACTTCCACCTTGAAGAGGGCGCATTCTACCCTTGTACTTCCATTTTGAACATCCACACAATTCTTTCAAACACTTTACCTCCAATGGCATATTCAAAAGTCTCTACTTTCATTTCTTCACACTTAGTAAAATTTTCTAGGTCATCTCCTTGCTGGGCGCATTTGCTTGGTCAAGCTTCCAATTTACATGTCTTGGGTGTTTTTCAGCTCACCATCATAAGCATGGGCGCACATTGGAGGGTCACCTTCCATTTTTTTGTGACTTATAAAATCTTTCTTGCACCCTCACAAGCTGGGCCCATTTCATACCTTGCACTTCCATTTTACAACACTTAGAAAATTTCTCAACTACTGCACATTACCTTGGGCGCATTTAGGAGGTTGCACTTTCAATTTTGAACACTTAACAATTTATTCATCATCATCTCTTTCCAAGGGCACATATAGAAGGTGCTACTTCTAGTTTCCAACACTTAGCATTTTCAATCACCTCTACAGGCAAGTCCAGGCGCACACCAGAGGTCATGCTTCAAATTTGAAACATTCAGAAACTTTCAAGGTCCTCTCTTCAAGGCTAGGCGCATTTTGGAGTCCTTACTTCCAATTTTCGAAACTTAGAACATTTTGAAGTCTCCTCCAAAGCTGGGCGCATTTCACCCCTTCTACTCCAAGTTTCAACACTTAGTGAAATTTATCAACTCTTCTTTACCTTGGGCGCTAATAACCCCTTGTGCTTCAAGTTTCAAGTACTTTGAAAATTTTCAAGTATCACCTTTCACTTTGGGCACAAATGGGGGGGGTCTCCTTGAAATTTCACAGAGTTAGAAATTTTTTTTCAAGTCTTCACCTTGAAGGGCGCATTTATCATGGTCTACTTTCATTTTTCAAATACTTAGACAAATTTCGAGATCTCTCCTTTACCCTGGGCACAAATAAGACCCTCTACTTCAAGTTTTTGTACTTCGAAAGATCTCTTCATGGCCTCCTCCAAGTCAAGGGCGCATTTTACCCATGGAGCATCAAATTTTCATGACTTAGAAATTTTTTAAACTCTTGAACCTCAAGGGTGCATTTAAGGTGGTCTCCTTCAAGCTTCAAGGCGCATTTTGGAGGGTTTGCTTTCAATTTATGACTTAGGCAAATTTTAAGTTCTTCCTTCAAAGTGGGGCGCATTTGACCCATGAAGCTTTTAATTTGATTGCCTTAGAAACTTTTTCCATCTCCTCTCTTGAGCTGGGCGCATTTAGGACCCCCTACTTCCAATTTTTGATACTTAGAAAATTTTGAAGCTCCACATGCAAGTTTAGGCGCATTTTGGGGCTTGAGCTTCAAATTTTGATGACTTAGAGAAAATTTCATTAAGCTTCAAAGTCCACTCTCCAAGTTAGAACTTCAAGGGCGCAATTGGAGGGGTATGCTTTCATTCTTCAAACACTTCAAGAATTTTGATCTGTCTTTGGCCTTTTAAAGCAAGTTTTGATGCTAGACCTGAAAAAACATCAAACTTGGTGGATTTCTTGTCCTTTGCCGGATTTAGGGTGATTTTCTCCTACTAACCCTAATTTTCCCTAACTTTCTATTTTTAGAAAGTTCCTCGAATTTTGTGCTCTGAATTGACTTTTGACTCCAAGAAGCTTGATTTTGCTTTGTTTCGCACCCCGAGACGTGGTTAAGCTGCTAGTGTCAGGTGCCTGCCTATACCTGCTATTTTTAGCAACCTGCTAAAAATAGCAATTGCTCAGAATGTCTTCAAATTTCACATAGTAAATGCCTGAAGTGTAATGACCGTGGCGAGATGCTGCTTTTGCACGACTGTCTTGTTCCGCCCTTGATTTTAGGAAACCCTAATTCCTCTGTACCAGCCTGCTAAAAATAGTAAGCGTTTGATTTTCCATCCTGCAGCCAGTTTTGATCGAAGTGCCATAGGGTCTTCATCACTTGCTTGACTGTTCATCTGGCAGCTTCAGACTGACCTGCTATTTTCCGGCATGTTTAAGGCGGTTTACTATTGCCGCTTGGCCCCTTTCCGGGTTTCGCTGACTTCCACAACTCCGTTTGACTGAAATTCCGAATAGCGCCTCCTCACCACATTGACACACTTATTGACCATTCCGGCCGGCTGGCGACTTTCATTTTAGCACTCACGAAATGACTTACTATAAATACGTGGGAGTGCTCGGGTTCTGCCTTCAAATTTATCAATGGATAAGCTTGAGAGATGTTGATCTGTGATTGGTTTCCCGGGTTCGAAATTCTGACTTTTCACCTTTCTTTTTTTTTTGGCCCGAAATTGGAAACCCTAATTTGTTGCATTATCGAAATGACCTCGTTTGTCTGGTTTACGTTGCATTAGATCAGCTCGTGATTTGAAGTGCTAAGGCGACTACTCCGAATATTACACCGCTAAAATAGTAAGTTGCTGGAAAAGTGATTATCTGTTTACGCCATCATATCATGTGAAGCTCTCAAAAACCACAAGGAATATCTGAGACATACAAAGAAAATCGACATGCAAACCAAAATAGCCTCCCGAAAGGCTGGTCACGAAAGTTGTTATCTTACTTTGTGTTGGTTGGAAATTTTGTATTCTCGTGAAAGCGTACAAAATTGAGATTTCAACCACACACGTGAGTTTGAACTCTCCTAATTAAGGGAAGGCTCCCCCTTTAACTAAATAAAACTAAATGGATAGGATAGCAATCGTTCCTCTTATTTCAGGAAAGATTATATTCTCTTCTCTTCAAAGAAAAGAAACAGTATACGTTGATAAAACTTTAGTACGGTAACTATGCAATGGAATAAAGAAAGAGGAGATAAAGTTTCCTGAAAGCGCAAAGACTTCCGTTATTTCCTCCGGGACGGGAAAATAATTCAATAAGCACAAAGTCTTGAAGAATGAAATCCTATCAACCTTTTTTCAGAACGATTACTTTATGGAAATATACAACATAAAACAGCGTAAAATCTGTAACTATGAAGTATCTATTAACTATTCTAGATGAGAGTTAATACTAGCACAAAGACTTGCAATTATTCTCAATTTCTAACACTAACTATGAATTCAATTCTCACATTTACAGCACAAAGTCTGCAAATATTTAAATCGAATCTCTCTTCAGCAATCTTCAACAATTCTCAAGTAATCACAAAATAATAATGATCCAAAATGACATAAGAACATTTAGGATGCAAAACAAGAATTCAGCTCAAAGTCTGAAATTCCAGCTTCTTGATATTACTTGAAAATTCACAATATTCCACTATAAAGCTCAAAGACTTTATGAGTACAAAATTCTGCAGAGTTTTCTTGCTTGCTAAAAAGATAAAAGATTACAATAGACCCCTCAAGTATTTATAGGAGGAAGGTCTGGAGAAAAAGGTGGGAGGATCTCAACAAACTTGAGAAAATCTCTCAACCGATAACTAATTGCGATTGACTTATTCAAAATTACAATCCAAATTGTGATTTGTCTTGTAAGATTTTACATGTAATTACATTTTCGAAAACTGCAAGGAAAGAACACTTGCAATTGCAAAATTTGTTTTTACATATATTTTGTCGAAAGTAAAAATACATAAAACAATTTAAAATTTCAATCTGTTTCATTCCTATCTTTGAAAGATAAGAATTTGCTGATGATCATCTGCAACTCATTAGGATCAGGGTTAAGTGTGTTCTTGGTAACAGCAACGGTCTTAATGATAACATCATGATTTCTGACTGTGACTTCTCTGTGTTCTTCCTGCCTCAGAGATTCATCTTTAGATACATTTTCTGTGACTGGAGCATCTGATTGATTTGGTTCTTCAGGCTGATTGTTTTCATCATCCTTTTTTTTTTGTAAATTCTCTTGTTGGTCCCTTTGCATCACAGCCATGAAGTTATACAAAGGGGCAGTCATCTTTCGACAAGTAACTTCTACAAGCATCTGAAATTTACTGCTAGGCAAAGGCTGTTTATAGCCTTTTGGAGCAATGCATAGTTTTAGTCACAGCAGCTAAACTCTTATAAAGCTTTGAAGCCACTCTCAGGAAATGTTCTGCTGGGAAAGTTTGAAGGCTCATCTCTGTAAAGAGAGAGAGCATGTGAACAAGAGATTCAACTCGAGGGTGCAATGTTTCCAGCTACAAGATAAGCTTTCAGTTTTGAGATAAGCCAGTCCACATCAACTAAAGTAGCCTCAGCAAGTTGCAGTAACAAAGTAGCAATACCATTACTTGTTGAAGAATTTATAGTCACATATACATCTGACACATCTATGAGATCCCTTTCCTCTGACCCCATGACCTTCAGCAACTCAGAAGCCATTCTTTGGCCTATAGTAAGATCTAATGGTGGAATGCTTAGGTAGATTGCCAAGGTGGTCAAGGCTCGGGCTGCACCATTGTGCATTGCCTTCATACTTCCGTACGTCATCTCAGCCCAAGTACCATGCACCTTTCTAAGATGCAAAGGTAATTTGTTTCCCAAAAATAATGCAGTGCCAGTAAGCACCTCAAACTCTTGGAAGTGTGACAAGCCAAGAAACTGAACCAGAAGTGGACGGATCTTCTTCCATAAAAATAGGTGCATCAGCCTAGTTTCAGAACTTTTTGATGCTTTAGCAATTTCTGCTTTTTGTAATTTAGGGATTTTTAAAGAGCTTTAGCAATTTTTACAAAAGGCAATTGAAATTAACAATTTTTATAATTTTGCAATTTTGAAAATTGTAATTCCTACTGCAAATCCCGAAATGCATTTTTTGAGCTAGAAACCCGAAATGTGAGTGAAGGAGAAACTTGTAACTTTTGTGGAAAATGACAATGGAAGTGGATGGATGAAAATGAAAGGCGAGTTGGATAATGAAGAATAAATATTGATGGGATGAAGGGAGACAAAAGACACATGGTCTATGAAAGGTTTATGGCGAATGGAAAATGCATATTTAATGAAAACGAGTTAAATAACAGTGAGAACACAAAAATAACAAAGAAAACGTGTTTGCAACATAAAAAACGAATGCTAATGAATTTTGACCAAAAGAAATGACTGTGTAAAAACGCGTATAAATGTTGAAAGAAAACGCATTTTAAATACATTTCAAAACGAAAATAATGACAGATCAAATACGATGGAAAAGAAAGAAACGCGTTTTTCAGAAAGGCAAATAAAAATAGAAACATATATTCAAAGATTTCATGAATGAAGGAATGAATGAAAGATAAAAACGTTTAGTATTAAAGAAAAACGCGTTTTTGTGAAAAAAGGTATGACGTTTCTGTATAAAACAGTAAAACATGTGAAGATGAAGAGAAACGCGTGTTTTGCAAGATATAAACAAAAAACGTTGGAAGAAAACCCTAGGCGCGGGAATGGCATCAAATTTTTTGGAGTCTTTGGCAATGTAAAATGACATCAAAACATAAAACCGGGGTTTTAGGAAGGTTTTAGGAAGTCATACGCATTTTAACTTTGCAAAATCGGTTTTGTTTTTGAATCATTTAGCAATGAATCGGGCTTTTTAGACTTCAACGCAATTTAACTTTTGTCAAAAATGAAGACTTCAAACAAATTCGGGTTTTTTGTAAAACACTTTTAGCAAATTCGGGTCTTTTTAAAGAAGTAGCAATTTTGCATAAAGGAAATCGGACTTTTAAAGCCACATAGCAATTTTGCTTTTTGTCAAAACATGAAAGACTTAGCAAAAATTCGGACTTTTGAGTGACTTAAGCAATTTCGGGATTTTTAAACACTTTAGCAATTTGCTTCCAAGTCAAAATTTCCCTATTTGCTGAGTTACTTCAAAAACCCGAAATTGGTCAAAAAGACACTAAAAACAACTCAGAAATTGACGAAAACGGAAACGAAAGAAGGAAAAAGAGTAGCCCAAAGGTTAATAACCCTAAAACAGAGATTTGCCACTCTTTGCACCTCGTAATACGTGGCATAGAGAAGAAAACCTTCAATTTAAATCAAAAATTTTGATTAGTTGTCTTGATTTTTAACAAGTCAAAAATCTAGGACAACAGGTAATAATTAAATAATTAAATAAATGACTCCCTGACTTCATCAATTACCTTCGGGAGTTGAAAGGCAATGAAGCATTCTGAGCGGCTAGCTGGGTGGGGACATTACAGTCCTCCCTTCCCGAAATTGCTTGTCCTCAAGCAATTGCAAACTCGGGTGTTGTAGAATCAGCTCATTCTCCCATGTGGCATCCTCTGCTGGTAAATCCTTCCATCTCACCAAATACTCTTTCACCACCCTGTTCCTCAATCTTCTCTCTCAAGTGTCAACAATCTCCTCAGGGACTAGGACTAAATGTCCCTCCTCATTCAATGGTGGAAGCTCTGAAGAAGAAGTAACCTACTGACCGAGTGCCTTTTTAAGGCATGAAACATGAAATACATTGTGAATCTTGCTGCTTTCTGGCAGCTCCAACTCGTATGCTACCTCTCCAACCCTCCTGATAATCCTGTACAGCCCATAGAATCTGGGCTTGAGCTTCTCGGCTCCGCTCTTCTTGACAGAAGACTGTCTATACGGTTGCAAGCGAAGGTATACCAAATCACCAACCTCGAAACTACGCTCAATCCTGTGTCTATCAGCATATGTCTTTTGCTGATTTTGTGCCACCTGTAGGTTATCCTTGAGTGCCCTCAAGATATCCTGACTCTCCTGAATCCAATCCTTGGCTTTGGGAGCCCTGCTCTCACCAAAAGCCATCTCCGTGAATGAAGGTGCATCATAACCGTACAAGGCCCTGAAAGGACTCATCCCAATGGACATATGATGAGTGGTATTATAACAATACTCCCCCAAGTGCAACCACTTAATCCACGCCCGCTGCTGTCCTGCAATGTAGTTGCGCAAGTACCCCTCAATCCATTTGTTTACAATTTCTATCTGTCCATCTGTCTGAGGGTAATAACTCGTGCTTGGAGTCAACTCAGTACCTGCCAACCTAAACAACTCCTGCCAAAATGCACTCATGAATCTACTATCCCTATCACTGACTATGTTCCGGGGCAGCCCATGCAATCGAAAGATCTCCCTGAAAAATAACTCAGCCACCTGTGGTGCCCTGTACTCAGTCGGAATAGCAAAGAAGTGAGCGTACTTCGTCAACCGATCCACCACCACAAAGATACTATCTCTCCCGTGCACCTTAGGTAGACCTGTGATGAAGTCCATAGAAATGCTCTCCCATTTCTGCTCTGGAATAGGCAATGGCTGAAGTAATCCTGCCGGATGTGTATGCTCTGACTTGTTCTGCTGACAAGTCACACACTCCCTAACGTGTCTCAATACATCATCTTTGAGGCCCTTCCATGTGAACCTCTCTCTGACCTGTCTGTAAGTTTTGAAATAGCCCTGATGGCCTGCTAAGGGGGTGTCATGAGAAGCCTGCAATATTTTCTCCTTCAATCTAGACTCTGGCACCAAGTAGATCCTATCCTTGTAGTAGATCACATCATCCACTACTCTGTACCTGTCGTCCTGAATCAACCCATCCAACAACTCACAAGCAAACTTATTCTTGGAGTACTCTACCAACAAGAGGGATTTCCAATCTGCGGAAATCTCTGAAAGTGAGCAAGCTGAAGGTCTCCTAGAGAGGGCATTTGCCACAACATTCTTCTTTCCCTTCACGTACTCTATATCAAAATCATAGGCCAGAATCCTGCTAACCCACTTTTGCTGCCTCTCATTCAAATCCTTCTGCTCCAAGAAGTATCTGAGACTGTTGTGGTCGGTCCTCACCACAAACTTCCCTCCAACTAAGTACTGTCTGAATTTCGCCAAGGCATGCATAATGGCGAGCATCTCCTTATCATAGATGGAGTATAGTCGCTCTGGTCCCCTCAACTTACGGCTCTCAAAAGCTATGGGGTGTCTGTTTTGCATCAACACTGCTCCTATACCCTCACCTGACGCATCACACTCCAAAACAAACGGCTGTGTGAAATCTGGAAGCGCCAATACTGGACAACTACTCATCACCTCCTTGAGCTTATCAAAAGCTCGTTGAGCCTCCTCTGACCAACTGAATGCACCTTTCTTTGTCAAATCTGTCAAAGGTGCTCCCAACTGTGAAAATCCCCTCACAAACCGCCTATAGTAACTACACAATCCAAAGAAGCCTCGTAACTCTGTGAGTGTCCTAGGTGGTGGCCAATCAAGTATCGCCCGTATCTTCTCCTGATGGACCTGTACTCCCTCTGCACTGATAACATGCCCCAAATATAATATCTCTCTAAGGCCAAATTCGCATTTTGAAGCCTTAGCGTAGAGTGACTGCTCCTCCATAATACTCAAGACCTCGCCAAGATGTCTCAAGTGCTCCTCCCAAGTCCGACTGTAAATGAGCAAGTCATCAAAGAACACCAATAAGAATTTACGCAGCTGCTTATTGAATATATGGTTCATGCAGGACTGAAATGTGGCAGGTGCGTTTGTCAAACCGAATGGCATGACCAAGAACTCATAGTGCCCATAATGACAACGAAATGCTGTTTTGTGTATGTCCTGATCTCTGACCCTTATTTGATGATACCCTGAACGAAGATCAATTTTCGAAAAATACACTGCCCCATGAAGCTCATCCAACAACTCATCTATCCTGGGTATAGGGTACCTGTTCTTGATGGTTTTCTTATTAAGAGCTCGGTAATCAATGCACATCCGCATGGTCCCATCCTTCTTCTTCACCAAGACCACAGAAGAAGCGAATGGACGGGAGCTCGGTCTAATGTGTCCCATCTCAAGCAATTCTTTGATTGCTTTCTCGATCTCATCCTTGAATTTCTTAGGATGACGATAGGGGGTAGTTATCACTGGTTTGGCCCCCTCCTCTAGCTCAATGGTATGCTCAAAGCCACGATCAGGTGGTCTCCCTGGAGGGATCTCTCCAAAAACCCTATCATGTTTGCCCAATAGCTCCTGAATGTCAACATGATATGGCTGCCCTGAATCTAACGACTCTTTGGTGGTGATCAAACACTCTGCTGCCCAAGCTATGTCATCATGCCGAAAAATGCTCTCCATGCGTCTAGCAGACACAACCTTGGCTGATCCATTAGTCATGCCTCTAAGCACCACACGCTGTCCCTCTGTTGTCCTGAACTTGAGTTCCATGGTCTGAAAGTTCTGAGAATATTTCCCTAATGAGTGTAACCACTGAATCCCAAGTATAGCATGAGTGTCACCCAAATCCGCCACATAGAAGTCATCTGTAGCTGTGTAATTGCCCAAGGTAATAGGCAACTGTGAAATCCTCCGAGTGCATCTCAATTTATAGCCATCTGCCACCATCACATTAAATCCTTCAAAGTCCTCAGCGGGTAGCATCTGTTTTTCAACTAGGGCTGCATCAATAAAGTTGTGGGTTGCCCCACTATCAATCAACACACATATGCGATGTCCTTGTAAAACTCCTCTAACTCTGAAAGAGTTGAACCTAGGAGTGCCCGTTAAGGTAGCAATGATACCACTCTTACCCTCTCCCTGAGGCTGCTCCTCATCTGAACTGCTGTCATCACTATCTTGAGAAGGCTCGTCACCACTGCTATCATCTTCCGACACAACCTCAATAAGGTGAGCTTTGCCTTTCCCTAGGCAACGGTGTCCTGGTTCCCAACGTTCCTTGCAATGGTAACAAATTCCCTTAATTCTGCATTCCTTGCGATACTCCTCATCTGGATCACTTTTCTTGTTTCCCTTTTTCTGAAAAGGCTTCTTGCCCTTGTTCTTCTGAGGAACGAAAGGTTTAGAAGAGAATTTGTTGTCAGGTGTGGAGAACTCCATGTCTCTCGCCCTAGTGATCGCATCCTGTAATGAATCAGATTTGAAAGCCTTAATCCAACTCAAGGAGTTCGATATTACATTAAAGAGATAACTAACTCTTCAAGTTTGAAATACTTTGCTATCATGCAATCTGCTGAAATTCTGAGAAAGAGGAAGCTCATCGATCCTGCTTGTTGAAGAAGCCAAAGCACCCCTGGAATAGGCTCTGATCTCTGATTAAAACTCCTCCATATCTTCAAAGAACTCAAGAGATATGGTTTCAAAGTGAATGTTCTTGTTTGCCTGTTCTAAACCACTCATTCTGCATGTATATTTGTTGTTCTTTTGTTCTGTTTATACAGTTCTGAGCAAACCAATCCAAATTACCCAAGACTAACTAATTTGCCAAAGAACTGAGTTTAAATCTTATGGGAGTCCGAAAGCCACTTTGCCTCTATTGTTGTTTCTAGGTCATTCCATGCTTTGATGAAAGGTTTAGTTTAATGAGTAAAATGAAGGTTGAAACTTCATCTCCTGGTTTTGATTTATGGAAGACCCAGGTTCTCTTAGTTTGTTGCTTTTGAGTCCTGAAGGAAACTGGCACTGAGGATTTTGAGTCGTCCCCATCAGTCCCAAATTGTTACAAAGCTGTTTCATGTTGCTGGCCTCGGCCAGCATCATGACCGCTGTCCTGTCGATACCATTGATTTTACCCCAAGAGTTTGGAAAGAAAGGAGGTTTAGCTGAAACCACAGGTTATCCCCGAATAGTTCGTTGGCAATTGAAACAGAGCGCCCCACACCAAACATGACCTCACCATCCCTCCACAAACAAACCCTGTCATCCGATCCATAATGATCCTCATCGTCCCATTCTGATGGGTACGCAATTTGTTTCTAAAATTTCTCAGATTGTTCCCTTTGTAATTTTATCAACAACCATGCGTGAGCCGTTCATGATTATTAATTTATGTTTGCTTGTTTGGTTTGAAGAGAGCCCATGTATAATACCACGATTCAGAATCTTGTCAAATACTTTCCATTTAGGCACTATCTGCTGATAAGTTTCTTGTTTGGTTTTTATGCATGATTTCCATTATGTGTCTGGTTTGTTATAGTTTGTTTGTCACACAATATAATCACTTCCTATTAGTGGATTCCATTCAAGAATTTGTACGAATGACAAATAACAGAACCCTTCATTTCATATTACCACTTCACTCCAAACAGTAATATATTCCAGTGCTGTCACAAATGATTTAAGGCTGAACAGACCCAAATAAAACACCCCTACTTCCCAAAGAGTGATGAAAACCACAGACAGTGCACAGAATTAAAAGGGAGATATCAACAACAGGCTGCTGTGCAATTTCTGAGTACAAAACAGACTGGAAAACACATACAGTAAGTTGAATAGTTCATTCATCATTATACCCAGCTGTATCCTTACATATGTGGGGCACAATTCATCCCATTCGTTGCAACATTGGGTGTATTCGGCTGCAACACACGCATCTTATTCCACTCCACATATTCTCATTATTAAATGCATTTCATAAGCCATCCAAGATCAATTAATAGTACTCTCTATTACAAGATGTATTGGAACCAACTCAGACACAAAAGTCAGCCTCTCCGTGATGAAGTTCACTAACAAGATAAAGGCGCCCATATGAAGTTTTACTAACCAAATACAAAAACGTCTCAGCAAGAGGCTCCTTGTAGGTCGTCTGGCACTTGTTCAGTCCTCTTAGCCCTCTTGAAATGACGCGCCCAGTCCAGGAACGATTCACGTTTTTCTTCAGCCTTCAAAAAAACCACGACTTGGTATGAGGTGGGATAAGTTCCTTCCTGTGCCCTGCAATCCCGTTTTTCCAATGTCTTCGATTCTCCTTAAACCCCGACTTTAATCTTGCTCTATGATCTCGCCAAAAGTCGTCCAACTGTAGCAAGCACGCGCTGGAAATCAGAACCCCAAAATATTCAGTGAGATAGCTTTGTTTCTCATACTCAATCTGCACGGTGCCAAGCTAGGGGCGCTATTTCACACCCGAAACAATGGCAGCTAGGGTTCCAAGCTTAGAACCAGAAAACTCGAACTCTCCATGAGATAAAATTCATTTTCAAAAAGGTTGAAGTGCGAATGAATACTTCATTTCCCTTTTTCATCTTTCACAAAGGCTCGACCAAAACACCTCTTTCTTTCTATTGGCTCAAACAATTAATAAAGTGACTTTTCTATAGTCTCTTAGAAATAAACATTTCCATGAGTCACTCTAGTGAAATTTCATAAAGTCACTTTACCCATAAAGATTTAATTAATTATTTAATATCACCTTTAGAGGATAATTTTTGCAACTTAGGTAATAATTAAATAATTAAATAAATGACTCCCTGACTTCATCAATTACCTTCGAGAGTTGAAAGGCAATGAAGCATTCTGAGCGGCTAGTTGGGTGGGGACATTACAGCATTTGACAAGAAGAAGGATCCATCTGATCCACAGACAAGAAATGCACCACCCTTTGATAGGGAGACATTGAATGATCTATGCAAGAAAAAGTTGTGTTTTTGGTGCAAGGCACCTTACGATGAAAAACATGTATGCCCTCTTCGTCATAAAGCAAAAAGTAACCAGATGGAATGGTTTTCTGAGGGAGAAGAGCAATCTGATCTGTCAGACCAGCAAGCTGATTCAGAGCATTCAGATGATGAAAGGTCTGAAAATGATAGTAAAAATGAGGGAGGAAAGAAGTTACAGGAGGCACACTTGACTAGTCTTCAGAGAGATGGATCTTTTAGGCTACGTGGGCTCCTAGCCGGTCAAAAAGTGATTACTCTACTTGACACTGGTGCCACACATAACTTTATAGATGCATGGTTGGTAGAGAGACAAGGCATACAGACTGAGGAGTTTGAGGGTATTCGAGTCAAGGTGGTTGATGGGTACACCCTCAAATGTGATAGGAGAATACCAGATCTTCCGATGCGGCTTAACAACTATGAATTCAAGGCTGAATTCTACGTTGTGAATATGGGAGATACTGATGTGGTACTTGGGATGGCATGGCTTCATGATTTGGGTGAGTTCACACTCAATCTCCGAGACATGGAGATGAAGTTCAAGGTAAACGGGAAGCCACATGTAATTAAAGCCATCAGAGAAAGTAATTTGAGAGTGGTATCTTTCAGACGGATGGAGAGGCTCATTCATCATGATATGGTGGATTGGGCTGTTGAGTGTATGTTGTTACCAGCACAACAGGAGCAACAGCAGATTTAGTATCATCCTGACATTCAGGAACTGAGAACTAAACACTCTAAAGTGTTTAGTGATATTCCACCTAGTAGACCTCCAGACAGGGGCATTGAGCACATCATCGAGTTGGAGGAGGGCGCAAAACTCCATTATGATCACACCATACAGACATCCAAAGCGCCTCAAGGATGAGATAGAGAAAACAATCAGTGAGTTGTTGGCTATGGGGAATATTAGACCTAGCAAGTCACCTTTTGCTTCATCAGTGGTGTTGGTGAAGAAAAAGGATGGGTCACTCCGGATGTGTATAGATTACCGCCAGCTTAATAAGAAAACAATCAAAAATAGGTACCCTATTCCCCGCATCGATGAGTTGATTGACGAGTTGCACAGTGCTATCTTCTTCACGAAGATTGACTTGAGGTCCGGGTACCATCAGATTCGGATGAGGGAGCAGGACATTGAGAAAACTGCTTTCAGGTGCCATTGTGGTCACTTCGAGTTCTTGGTTATGCCTTTCGGTCTAACCAACGCCCCTGCTACCTTTCAAGCAACGATGAACAGAGTTTTTAGTTCTCAGCTGCGAAGATATGTGTTGGTCTTCTTCGATGACATTCTGGTGTACAGTAGGTCATGGGAGGAGCATTTAGCTCACTTGGATACAGTTCTGGGTATTTTGGTTGAGGAGTCCTTGTATGCCAAGGAGTCCAAGTGTGAGCTAGGCATGGCTAAGCTGTTGTATCTTGGGCAGATCATCAGTGCCAAGGGAGTTAGTATGGACCCTGAGAAGGTCCGAGCTATAGTAGAGTGGCCAGTACTAGAGAACCTTACCCAACTCAGAGGATTCATTGGGTTGTGTGCCTTTTACAAACGATTTGTTAGTGGGTTCTCACAACATGCCGCACCCCTTACTGATCTGACAAAGAGAGGGGCATTTGCTTGGTAACCGCAGGCTCAAGAGTGTTTTGATAGATTCAAGGTGATTATGACTTTGTGTCCAGTTTTAGCATTGCCAGACTTTACGAAGTCTTTTGATTTGTATTGTGATGCCTCGGGAGAGGGCATTGGTGCCGTATTGATGCAAGAGAGACACCCTCTTGCTTTTAAGAGTAGGAAACTTAGGGGTCCTGAGAGATTTTTATAGCATTTATGACAAGGAGATGTTAGCCATTATGCACGCTTTGGCTAAGTTCAGGCAATATTTGGTGGGTAGTAAATTCAGTGTGCGTACAGATCACAATAGCCTAAAACACTTCCTTGGACAGCAAGACTTAAATTAAAGGCAACAAAAGTGGGTCAGTAAATTGCAATCGTATGATTTTGATATCACCTTCATTAAGGGGAAGCAGAATGTTGTAGCTGACACCTTGTCTCGCAGACCCCAGTTGAATGCTATGGCACAGATCTCCGAGGACTGGAGGCACAGGATTATTGCAGAGTATGCTAAGAACCAATGGGCTTCTAGCATTGTTGACAGGACAGAGCAGGATAGTAGATACACTATTGTGAATGACTTGATCAATTACAAGGGGCGGATTTTTCTGGTTCCAGATTCAGAGTTGAAGGATACAATTCTGAAAGCCTTTCATGATCTTCCTATGGTGGGCTATCCCGGTTATTTCAAAACATATAAGCTAGTACGGGAACGGTTTACTTGGAAAGGGCTAAAGACTGATGTTCTTCGGTATGTGCGAGAGTGTTCCGTTTTCCAGCAGAACAAACAGGAACACACATATCCTGTTGGATTGCTTCAGCCACTTCCAATACTTGACAGGAAGTGGGAATGTTTATCAATGGATTTCATCACGGGCTTGCCGAAAGCCCAAGGGAAAGATTGCATTTACGTGGTTGTCGATCAGCTGACAAAATATGCACACTTTTTCCGATCACCACTACATTCACAGCATCGCAGACTACAGAGCTCTTCTTTAGAGAGGTATTCAAGTTACATGGTTTGCCTCGGACTATAGTCAACGATACAGATAGTCAGTTCATGAGCAACTTTTGCAGGAGTTGTTCAGGCTTTGTGGAACCGAACTGACACCTAGTACTAGCTACCATCCACAGACAGATGGGCAGACGGAGATCGTCAATAAGTGGGTGGAAGGATATCTGCGTAATTATATAGCTGGACAACAAAGAGCTTGGGTGAGGTGGATATACCTTTGTAAGTACTGTTATAACTCTACTCACCACATGACCATACAGATGACGCCCTTCATGGCATTATATGGGTATGAGGCGCCCAACCTTTTGGATTTGGTGTTGAGCGACAGCAGAGTGCCCAACCTAGGTGATATGTTGCAGGATCAGCAAGATATTATGAGGTCTCTCAGAGACAACATTCAACGGGCATCAGCAGAAACAATATGCTGATCAGAAAAGGGTTGAGCGTTCCTTTGCAGTGGGTGACATGGTGTATCTCATGTTATAGCCTTACCATTAGTCCACTCTGCGGAAGAGTGGTGCAGAGAAGTTAAAACCTCATTACTATAGTCCATTCTGAGTTATTAGACGAGTGGGCGAGGTTGCATATGAGTTGGATTTACCGGCCGATAGCAAGGTTCACAATGTGTTTCACGTTTCTCGCCTGAAGAAGGCGTTGGGTCAGCATGTGATTCCCTCTCCAGTACTGCCACCCCTTGATGACGAGGGGAAATTGATACTAGTGCCTAAGGCCATCCTCGACATCAGAGAGAGACACTTACGAAGGCGGGTCATCAGAGAGTTTTTGATAAAATGGAGGGACTTGCCGGTTGAGGATGCTACGTGGGAGTCAGAGGAGATTTTACAGCATTCGAGACGGAGATTGGGAGGGCGGACTGTAATGTCCCCTTCCTAGACAGTTCAGGTGTTTGAGGGGTTAGCCTATCATTTAGACCCTCGTAGGCTGACAAATGTGATTAGAGGTTGCTCTTGGCAGTTATCCTGTCTTTTGGTTGCTGGGCCGTACCATTCAGCTGCAAGGCCGTACTTTTTCTTCAAGCAAAAACACCTTACCTTTTTGCTGGATTCTATCTTCAGTGGTGGCGCCTTGATCTTCTGGAGGTCCTACGTCAGTTTCAAAGAGGGATATCATTTTCCTCATGCTGGTTGTACCATTTTGTCACCATTTCAAGCGGCTACAATAAGTCAGGTTTTCAAATATTTATTATTGCCTTTTTACTTGCATGCCTAGATTTCGCATTTGTAAGCTTACTAAAAGATCAATAAATCATCTGTCTTTAAATTAGAAGCTGTAATCCTTTATATCTTGTCATATGGTATTTTTATTTATTTTTTTCAAGCATTTATTCTCAAAATCGCATATTCATCTATTTGCACAAAAATCACCAAAAAACTACAAAACATCAAAACACAAACAAAAACTTGCATTCTCCGTCAGTGGTTGGGGTTGAGAGACACCTAGTCTCTTACATTCTAGCTCATAAGCCACTTCACTTATCCTCCTCAAGATCTTGTAGGATCCATAGAAGCATAGTTTGAGCTTTTCAACCCCACTTCTTTTGATAGAGATTTGCTTATAAGACTGCAATCTTAGGAAGACAATATCTCTCACTTCAAACAACCTCTCCATATAGTTTTGATATGCATAAAACTTCTATTGATTTTGAGCTTGCTGGGGGTATTCTTGTTCAATGGAATAGCATCTTCTGTTGTTGCCACTCTCTTGTGTGTGTGGAAGGTTATTTGGTGTTGCAGATCATAGATCTCGATTGCATCCTAGTTGCTCATTCAACATGGTATTAGAGCGTGAGTGACTTCAACAATTCATTGATGAATGTACTGAAGCACTAACTGATTCAATAGTGGGGAAGCAACATAATCTACAGAAATTGAACTATTGAACTAGGCAAAATTAGCAAAATCTATGGGAGTACCAATGATGGTTGCTTGCAAACTATAACTTAGAGGATGGCATCAAATTTGGTTTCTCCTGAATTGTCTAGTGGCACCTGACCTATAGACATAAAGGATCTCAAAAGTCATCTCCCCTTGGTCATGTAGACGGAGTGTTCTTGAACATGCCTCCCTAGTGTTGGCTTAAATTGCTTCCAACTTTGCTTGCATTTGTTCCTAGCTTTGAGCCAAGTGAGAGTTATGGCACAAACATGATTCATCTTGCCCCTCAACTCAACCAAATGAACATCGATTCCCTCAATCAAAGAAAGCATCTCATTGTTCTACTCCTTGAGCTCTTGAATAAGCTCTTTTATGCTATTGGAAGGAGGAAAAGGTGAGAGAGGGAAACCCACTGGCTTACAAACTCCAGAAAATGTGTCTAAAATTTTTCCATAGCTTTCATTGAACACCATACCTTCTGCAAATAATAGTTCAACTCTTTTGCTCACAGTTTTGAATAGAACAACCAAGATACACTTTCCAACTATCTTGCTCCTTTAAGTAGAATTTGAAGCTAGGAAGGTCAATATCTTTCTAGACACATGTAATGCATGCAGCTCAATTTTGACAATGGATCTCAGAACAACACTCTGTGGTACTTCAATTATCTAATGCCAAGTGAACATGAAACCAGGCTAACTAAAAAAACATAAACACATCCAATTGACAACAAGTAGTGTGCTCACAATATACATGATCAATTGGTATGAATGGTATATTATGCCCATGCACAAGCACATTACTGAAACAATTGAAAGAATGGCATGCCCAAAATAATTGAAAGACTAAAAGAACCTATTGCTCCACATTCTATATTGTTCTACCACCAAGTCCCATTCTTCATAAGATAGCAGTACTATATGACTTATTTTCTTTGCATCTGCCAATATTGGATTCCACCTACTGTTTGTACTTCACCCAGCCTCTTTTAAGAATGCATCAATTTTATTGTTAAGCTTGACAATTTCCTCCAAAGCATAACAAATCTGACCCCCTTCGGAAATTTGTCTGCACTATCAAGAGTAAGCAAGGATGCTCCCCAATTAAATCCTCCATTTATGAAGGTTCTTGATTCTACCATCATTGAAGAGCAACACGAGTAACTTTATAACTTTGTCATATCCTTAAAGATGCACAATTTTTTATTGAGGACTCTACCCATAGCATTAAGCTAAGAATATGTGTCAACAACCTACAGAATTCATCCAGCTAATCAATCATTGGCTTCTCAAAAAGAATTGTGTCATCAAGTAGCATAGCATTATTAACTAGCATCATGACTCTAGCTACTTGGGGCATCCATTTGACCTTGATGCCTGCAATGGATTCAATTGCTAGCTTGTGCTTATCCACATTCTTGGTGATAGGAAAAATAGTATTCCATATGATACCTATAGCCTTTATAATTAAACCCTCTTGCAACTTGATCATTGGTCTTATCCTTTACACGCTTGTATTTGGCCACTAGATCTTGCACTTCATTCATTCTCCTCTACATCTAACCACCTGATACTTCACAGGGAATCCTTCCAAATGTTGTTGATTCTTGACGCAAAAGAATAGGAGTACAATTGAGAGGAGCAGGGAGTGCCATAGGCCTAGCAACTTGCACTGATGCCAACATTCTCTCCAAGGCTGCTCTCAAATTCTGAATATCCTTCCTTGGGAAAATATTCTCATCCTCCAGCTTATTATAGTCATCCTATAACTCCTGGATGTTGAGTTCATTGAATTGGGCATAATTGCTAACTATCCTTTAAGGTTGTGCAACAGAATTATCCCCCAATAAAATAAGTTGTCTCTTCATACCTTGTGTATCAATTTCTAGTAGGCTTTATCATGTGTTGGAGCAACAGCCCATATAGTAAAGGCTTTCTTATCTGGCTTAAAACAAGAGCCAAAGAAATACTGAGAAGCTGCTCTTGGGTCCTAGAGAAATCAGTTAGTAACCCCTTGCCTGATAATGCTATCAATGGTCATTGCTTATGCAATGTCCCAGCCTAGGGATAGGATTTATCCATGGGTCTCACTTGTTTACAACTAAAAGGGAAGTAGTCATGATCAACTCCACTTTCAGCAATGTCCTTTTCTTTCAAGGACTCACCTTTTCTACATGCTTACTTAGTTGCTAGATCAGCCCAATATTCCTTGTATTTATACGCCCATGCAAATTCTTTAAATTCCTTAGTTTTAATAAACTCATCATCCACCAACCATTCTTTGCAGGCTCTCTCCCTAACATCCTCCAACATTTTCATCAAGTATTATCAGCAACTCCTTTTCTCTCCGGGGTAACCTACTCACTACCACCATGAGGCTGCTGATGAATAGCATCCTCCAATTCAGGTTTGTCATCGTCCCCAACCTCCTTTATAAAAGATAACCAAGCGTAATTGTGCCAGTTCCCTTCATTCTGGAGAAGTAGCTGGCGATTGGGCTCTAGAACTAGACATAACTAGAGCAAATAATTTACTGGATTAACCACTATTACAATTTGAATAGAAGCACTGCCCTGAGATTAAGATAACTCAGATGCAGGTTGAGGTTCTTGCTGAGGCTCATATTCCAACTTTGTTCAACCTCTTCTCCTACAATCTGACCTAGCTCTAGTTCTAGCATCACTAAATAAACCAGGCCTAATTGTGCTAGTTCCCTTCATTCTGGAGAAGTATCTGGTGATTTGAAATATTCCGAGCCAAATTTTTTCAATTTTTTCAAATTACAAATTACAAATCAATGCACCCGTTAAGGTTAGCAGCTAAACCAAAACGATGCTGAAGCAACTCTAACCAAAATGTACACCAGGATCCCGATGTGGGCAAGATGTGAGCATTGGTCAGAGGATCTTAATCAAAATGCTTATGCAAGAACTCTAACCAAGAATGGCGCCGATGATGGCGAGCATATGGTCAGAGGGTCTTCTATTCTAAGTACTGAAAGGGAACTCGACACCAAGTATGTGCTACTCAATCCAGTATGGAGTTGAGGCGACCATATGGTGGAGTATTACAAATTACAATGCTGAAAGAAAGAACTGAAATGCTGAAAGTACTCAACACCCAGAATGTGCTTTCTAACCCAGAGTGGGAAAGTAGCTACCATAGGGCGGAGGTAAATTAAATACAATAGCAAATGCTGAAAGTAAGGATGAGCATTACAATTTGATAAGCAAGATTATAACTGCTGTCAGTACTACTGCCAGCTTACAAAATGTTAGACAATGCCTTGCTATCAATACAATCGAGAGTAATAGAGCTGCAACAATATTAATAGAATTCCTTTCAATGAATAAGGAAACTTGAATCAGAAATTGCACTTTAAAAGCCAACCTGGTAATCTGATTTTTGACAGTCCGGATCTTCGTATGCATGAACAGCAGCCCTGTATCTCACAGATTCATTCACAACTCTCTTCAAACTTAACCAAATTCCACCAAACGAATTGCAGTATGATCCTACTATGATGGCGACCAACTGAGAACACTGAAACTCACTCAAATGACTCTAATTATTTAATGCACGAAATCCAAAGCAGATCTGAATAGTACGGCCCAGCAAGAGGGCGATTTTGCATTTAAAAATTGAAGACTTCTCTAAAAATTCTATAACTTGGAACAAAGGGTCGCCCCTACCAAACAGTGAGATACAAACGATACCCAGAAAGACTCTTTTTGTATTTTTTGAGTTATGAATTAAAACAATAATCTGCTGTATCTAATATGCAATTCTGGAAAACCTCTAATATGCAAAAACACAGAAACTAAATAGCCACAAGCTGATTACAATGCACAAATCCCAATGAAACTCACAAAACTATACTAATTCACCACTAGTTGTTGTGTTGCAAGCAAGAAGCAATGCCCGAGCTAGGAGGCCTTCATTCCTTGAAGCGATCCAATACCATTCCGGCAGAGTAACAATACTGTAGACAAAAGATCCTGAAATGAGAACCAATGGCTTCCTTTTATAATTTCTCGTTGACCTTCTCGAAACCCTAATCTTCTTTCTTGTGAGTCAAACCCTAATTCTCCAATAGATGGCGTCCCACTTTACCAAGCAAAATTTGACTTTAATTACAAACTTAATCTTTTCCTTTAAGTTGGCGTCCAACTTATGCTTGGATTAAATCTTTTAATAAAAAATATAATTAATCCCTTTAATGAGGCGCCCACCCATAAAGAACATCTTTTAAAACAACTTAAAGTGAAGTTGCTAGGCCAAGGGGTCAATGTTAAAATATAACATTAAAACATGACTTAATTAAAATAATTCGACTTATCTCTCCAGTTATGCCCCAGAGCCGAAAATGAGTAAGCCAACTGATCAGTCTGAAATGGAAAGTCAACTGAGCCGAAACCAACAAGACCATTGCCAGAAATAGAATTTACTAAAAATAGTAAATTCCTGAAAATGCTCAGAATGCCAAGAACAACATATCACTGCGAAGCTCTCTGAAAACCCAGAAAGAATCCGCCATTAAATCAACCAACCTCGAGTAAGAGCATCCTTCAAAACACGAACCCCTAATTTTGCCACTGATTAGCCGACAGCACACTGGGAATAGGCTATCAATCAATGAAAAGTGAAGTGCTAAAAACGGGGACATTACATGATTGGGCTCTAGAACTAGACATAACTAGAGCAAGTAATTTACTGGATTAACCACTCTTACAAATTGAATAGAAGCACTGCCCTGAGATTGAGATAACTCAGATGCAGATTGAGGTTCTTGCTGAGGCTCATATTCCAACTTTTGTTCAACCTCTTCTCCTTCAATCCGACCTAGCTCTGGTTCTAGCATCACTAAATAAACCAGGCCTAATTGTGCTAGTTCCCTTCATTCTGGAGAAGTATCTGGTGATTGGGCTCTAGAACTAGACGTAACTAGAGCAAATAATCTACTGGATTAACCACTCTTACAATTTGAATAGAAGCACTGCCCTGAGATTGAGATAACTCAGATGCAGGTTGAGGCCCATATTCTAACTTTCACCTTCAATCCGAACTAGCTCTGGTTCTAGAATCACTAAATAAACATCTGTTGCATATCAGAGCCTTATAATCCTTTCAACCAGGTTAACAATTGACCTTAAAGCACCAAAAGAATTTTGATCCAGGATTGTCTCCTCCAGTTTCTCTCTTCCTCATCGGCACTACTTCTAATTAAGTTCTTCTCCTGATGGTGATGTTGGAATCCTAACCATTCCTGCTTGTCTTTTTTGGTTGATAAAACCTTCTAGGTCAGAAGGCCTACAATTTGGATCAAGCTCCAAGTACAGGGCACTTAAGATCTCTTTCACCTTTGCTAATGAATACTTTTTGTTCTTAAGGTGAAGTCATGGACTGAGAACATGATGGTTAGGAGACTTCCCTTGCCAACTGCTATAAACTGCTCATTAACAGACACCATCTGATTGACTGCCTCCAAAATTCCAATTCTGGCAGGTACATACTTAGGCAACATGATTGGAAGACCTATTAAGCCAAAAACTTTGATAACAATGCACTTATCATGTAACAACCAATCACCCCAAATGTGAGTGGCACCAGGCACTTGGAATTGCAAGGGTCTTAAGTTCTTAACAATCTTCAAGAACTGAAAAGAAAGCATCCTGACAATGCCTGTCCAAATGCACAGCCCGAATTTGGACTGAAGTAGGAACTACCTCCAATTCTTCATCCAAATACATACTATATCCTGGGTTGTAGGCTAAATGCTCTCCAAGAAGGAAAGGTACATATAACACAAAATAGAATACCTTACAGATCTTCCACCCTTATTATTCTTGTATGCTGATGATTCCTAATCCAAAACACTGGTCAAAGACTCACCATAGCCCCACAGAGTAACCCTATTTTGATTTTGATTATCACACAAGAAATAAAGGTTTGTATCTCCCATCTTCTGACAATCATAAAAGCCTACCACTTGGAAGAAGTATGAAAATGCTACTCTGAAATAATATATGAACTTCTCAACATCAGGTAACTCATGTTCAATAGCAGGAATAACCCTATCCCTTGCTAGGTCCCTTGGCCTGAAGGGAATTATGTGAAAACAAAGGGTTGTTCCCCTGAACTCATTCATGTCCTACATGTACTTTGTTGACAAGTACTTCAAATTGAGTTTTTCATATACACTTATCCTGAGACCAAAAAAACCTCCTCACAGTCTCTGCATCAACCCTGAAAATTAGTACCCTGGCACTATTTGAAACCTCTCTAGTCTCTTCATTGTATAACCTTGTCTAATAGCTGACAATATCCAGGTCCAATTCCAAAAAATCTGTGATGGGAACTTTCTTTTATCTCATCTGCCAGGCATGGTGGAATAATTGACAAACATAAAATGAGTTGGGATCACGAACCTCTGCCCGGCATCCTCAAAGTATTTTGATGTATCATCTCCTTCCCCAGCAATCCTCTTGTAATATTTTGCTACCAGCGAAGAAGCAACAATCTCTTCTTGGCTCAAGGTTCTTTTTGAAGCCATGGTCTCTCGTAGGAATCAAATCAGGGTTTTCTCTTTGTATTCTGAAATACCGTTAGAAAAAACAGCAATTCACAGTTTCAATTCTACCCAACCAATGTGTACCCTAACAGTTCCAAATCCATTTAACAATGTTTTAACAACCAACAGAGACCCTAACTGCCCAACCCCTTCACTCTCAATATCATTCAAACCCTATTCAGCTTCAACAAATTACACTAGAGACCTACTTACCTATACAACACTTCCAAATTGTTGCAATGTACTCTAATTTGCTCAATTCATTGTACAAATTCACACTCTTCAAGCCTTGAATGGCACAAGATCGCTTTAGTCACAAGAAAATAGTTTGCAATAGCCAAATCAAATATGGATTAAACTTTTTATTTCTCATATTAGGGCCTCACTAATGCTCAAGTGAGAAAGAAGGCTTTTTCCCACTCTTGGCCCATTAAAATTTCAGAATTTGTGACCAGCTGAATTAACCCCTTTGAATTCTTGGCAGATTGATGATAGTTACTAAATGTCCCACAAGATCAACGGCGATCTCAATATTTGGAGATCGAAACTTGGATGCCCAAACCACTTTGAGATATGCCAAAGTGCTTTAGCTACTGCTACATGGCTCAATCATACAAAGCTGTCAAACTTCACAAACAATAATGAATATATCTAGACTGCCTTCTATGGCCCACCATACTCATCTTTAGATATCAAGATACAAATCATTGGCTGCCAAGTGGACAGTATGTCCTGATCAACACTTTATTGGAGGATCTCAAGATGTGTCAATGGGCCCAGCCCACCATCTTAAGATACGGAGATACCGATGGGAGACTGCCATGTATCATATCTGCAAAGGAAACAGTGTGTGTGGATCAATAAGAAACTTCCACCTAACACAGATGGCTTATTTCAACATTTCTACATATGATTTTCCAATGAGATGTCACTGTTTAAGCTTCATCAGTAGACTGCAAGCTGTTGTACCCAAGCCAAATTTTTTGCTTCATTAAGGAATTTTGCTTAAGAGAGTCTTAAACTTTCCTAAAATGATGTCAAATCACAGTTTTTGGGCAATATCAAGCATGGACTTTGGTCAGTGTTGTGTCAGTCAAAAGTAGTTGTTGAGCAATACCCGGAGCTCAGAACCTGAACCTAGGACTCAGAGCGAGATATATCATGATGGAGAAGCACTTCACGATGAAATCTTACTCCTACATGGTCGTTTCAGTGGCCAGAAGGGTGTTTACAAAGACAGAAATTCATGAAGATTTTTAGCAAAATGAAGATCTGCGCCCCTGTAGCTTAGGGGCGACCTCCTTTTTGAGGGCCCAGATCTTGTTACTTTTGTTTGTAAATGCAGTCAATCTCTTCAGAATTAGTCCGGTTATCCATCGAGCTATCTAGCGAAGTCATCCGAGTTGCAGAACTCCGACAATTGACGTCAAAAGCTGAAGGTACAAAAGGTTGCATATTGCAAAGGATGGTCGGTTCACAACTTTTTGAGCCCCTATAGCTCAAGGGCGCCCTTCTCTTTGAAGGTCCAAATTTGGTTATTTTTGCTTGCAGTTACATTCATTCTCTTCCAATTGGCCTAGCTTTCCGACAAGCTCTTGAACGTAGTCATTCGAGTTCCAGAACTTCGGCAGTCGAAGTCAGAAGCTGAGGTTACAAAGTGGATGCATATCACAAAAGGTAGTCAATTTGCAAAACTGCGCCCCTGTAGCTCAGGGGCGCCCTCCAAGATGACCCCTAAGATGGATGAGTTTGCAGATGAGGTCTTCCTGAGATTGTGCTACTATAGTCTAGCTTCGCAGCGCACCAATCAGCCTGTCAATCCAATATTCTAAGAGATCGTGGCAGAGATTCTACCAGGCACGTAAATCAGCGGGTGGAGAAACATTAAATATACACTGTAGCCTCTGTAGGCGAGGGGCGCCCAGCTTTTAGCCCTGTCAGATGGGGTTATTTGCTTTCAAAGTCTTCACGGGACTTGTGCGCAATTACTCCAGCTATCCAACGAGCCTAGCCGTCAGCCTCCGGGATTTGGCAAACGCTCGTACTTGCGAGGTCTTTGAAAAATACTGAAAAACGAAGAAACCTTGAAAAATGGCCAAGTTTGGTCATATATTTCATCTTGGGAAAGGCACCCTTCTCTTTGAGGTCTTAGAAGTAGTTTTCTTGCTTCGTCATGTGATGAGCCCTGCTAGCTCTCAACTCAAACCCCCAATTTTTCTTAAGTCTTTTAGTGTTATTTAGTTTTTTTAGAGAAAGTTTGATAGACAGAAGAGAAGGGGCGCACAGCATAAATGCATATAAAATGTAAATCTGAGTTATTTCAAGCGAATTGACAATACAGAAGTTAATAAATAAGCTCAACAATGGATTTAGAACTCATAAACATACCCGGAAGTGTCCAGATTATTTATTTAAGAAAGTAGTCCAGTTTGCCAGCCACGATGGTGAAAAACTGACCAAATCTGGTGTAGAAAGCTACAGAATGCAAAATCCAGCCTGAAAACGGCGGCAGATGAAGAGTACAAGCCAAACGCCTAAAATGATGAAGAGAAACCCTCAAAAAAGAAGGCGTTTCTCCAAGAAATGCCCAAACGCC